>JAJPUD010008107.1:23375-77116 GCA_023553655.1 Myrmecobius fasciatus | reverse complement strand
TCTCTGGGTGTATATGGCTTTCTTCAGTGAACAATTGGAGGTGGTTTGAAACATTTCATTGTTGAAGAGAGCCATGTCAGAGATGGATATTATTGAGGGGAATACTCACACTGGAAGAGATTAAAGATTGATCAGTTTCAAAGTTTCAAAGTTTCAATGCATTAGATTAAGGTAGTTGGTATACCATTAAATTTGCAAATGACAAAGCTAAGGGGCATGGCTAATACAGTGAACAACATAATCATAATCCAAAATTATACCAACAAACTGTACCGAAGGACTTAATCACAGCCTAGTGGACAGAGTATTAGCTTTTAAGTCAGAGTACCCGGTTTCAAATCCTATCCTCTGAAATTTACTATATTTGTGACCTTGGACAACTCATTTAAGCTCCCTGGTATGCAGATTCCAGTAAGGGGGTAGAACTATTTGACCTTCAAGATCCCTTGCAGGTGTAGCTCTATGATCCTAATACTTTATTTGATAGAGATAAATGTAAACTTCTATACTTAAGTTCAAAAATCAGTTCCAGAAATACAAGACGGGGTTTATTTATAGATAATAGATTATATGAATGAGATATGTGTACAGAGAGGGTTTGAGTACATAAAAAACACTTTTCAAAGAGTCAGCATGACTTCAATAACAGGTCATGCAAGCCTAACCTAATTTCCTCTTTGACAGGATTACTACACTAGTAGAGAAGGGCATTTCTAAAGGTATCATTTAACTAGATTTTTACTCCAGTTTATGATAAAGTATTTCCTGTAAATAAGATAGAGAGATATAGGTGGGGATTCTGCAGATCCAGTTTACTTACAGTTTAGCAAAATTTTTGATAAAGTATCTCATGACTATATTTTCATGAAGAATTCAGAGGATTTTGACAATGGATTAGACAATAATGCATACATATAGATTCAGAACTTATTAGATGGCCAGACTCAAAAAGTAGAAGTTTAGTTATTAACGATTCACTCTTAATATGGCAGAAATGCCCCAGTAATATGTGCTTGACCTTGTGCTATTTAATATTTTTATCAATGATTCTGATAAAGGCATAGATGGTATGTTCATCAAATTCACAGATGACATAGAAAGGAAGGATAACTATCACAGTAAATGGCAGGGAAGTGTGCAGCAGACTCAGTGAATGACAAGCTAGACCATTGTGCTTAAACCTAACAAGATGAAATTTAACAGGGATAAATGCAGTCTTACACTTGGGAACAAAAAAAATCAACTTCATAAGTATTAATGAGGCAGCCTGGTAGATAACAGTTGTTCTGAACAAGATCTGGGTGTTTTAATGGCCTGCAAGCTCAATATGAGCCAGCACTGTGATGTGGCATCCACAAAAGCTAATGAGATTTTAGCCTACATTAAAAGGAGAATAAGTTCCAGAAACAGGGAGCTAATAATTCCACCTTATTCTGCTCTTGTGAGGGTTGACTAATCTGGTCAAAGTCCTTTGTAGCATGTCATATGAAAACTGAAAGAATTTTGCCTGTTTGGTTTGGAAAAGGGAAAACTCAGGGGTGTGGACATTATTGCTGTTTTCAAGTTTTTGAAGGTCTATTGTGTGGAGAGGAATATATATATATATATATATATATATACATATATATAGATAGATAGATATAGATATAGATATAGATATAGATATAGATATAGATATATAGATATATAAAATACATGTTCATATACTTTTCTTTTATATACTTTATATATATATATATATATATATATATATATATATATATACACACACACACAAAACATATATACATCTACATCTATGTAGCACCATTTGTCCAGAGAGCATAATCGCAGTAATGCGTAAAAGTTGCAAATAAGCAACTTCCTTAGGCTTGAGGTTTGAAAAAAGAAACAATTAGAGCTGTTTAAAAAATAGAATTGCTATCTAGAGATGAGATGAGTCCCTGAGGTTCTTCAGGAAAAGACTGATCATTTGTCGGATATATATTATAAAGGGTATTCCTTTCATGTATGGTTTGGACTAAATGACCACTGATTGCTCTCCAGCCAATTATATGATTCTGTGAGGTGTAAAATTCTTCATATATGCCATGAAAAGATAATTTTCAGATCTTTAATATTGAATCTGGAGGTCACATTGAAACAATAGAAGATGATGATAATTTACAAATACCTTGTTTCTTCTCTAGGTAACATTCATTGAACATAAGATATCAACAGATCGCTTTTTCTGGACACTTAAAGATAAAGAGAACATGGTTAAAGCAATTATCACTTTGCCATGTAAGCCTTAATGTATACATTTGAAACAACAGAATAGACTATATTACAGATTTAGGAAATGTACTAAAAATACCCTTCTATTAATGAAATACAGGGCCAGTTACCCCAAAGCTTACAAAGCTTACAAAGTAACACTTCCTCATCAAAAGGTATAAAAGGAGTGTACATGAAAAACACGTTAAAAACCTGCAGAAAATTTTTGTAATAAGCAGACATCACTAAGCAATAGTATAGGCCAATAACAAGTATATACCATTACATATTATAATCGCATGAATTGTATGAAATGGCCACAATCAAAAAATGAAATAAAAAAGCCTCATGATAAGCATCTACATATATTCATCCAACAAAATGTGAACAAAGAAACATAAAACAAATAGCTGGATCATTTCAGTTCATTTGTGGAGACAGAGAGGTTTGTGATGGCAAATTAGGACTAGATCATTTCTACTTGAAAATTACCAATTAGGATATCAAGATTATAAAAAGAATTGGTAGAAACTATATAACTTATCAACCAAATACTTAACAGTATAGAAACTGGTGACGAGGAATACACAGAAAAGATAAAGTTTGGGTTCTAAGATTGATTTTATGTAAATTTAAAACATTGAAAGTTTTTCGCTCTATGTCACATGTAGAAATAATTCCAATCCTTTCTTAAGAGAGTTGGTTTTTAGTAAAACCCTTGGAACTATCATGAGAAAAAAGCTTCACAACATGTTGCAACTTTATCACATGTTATCATCAATATTATTATAACAATCATTATCATAGCTTAGATTTTTATAGTCAGTTATAGTTAACTTGTGAGAGTGTTTAAAATTATCCTTATGTGACTGATGAGAAAATTGAGGCTAATCAAAGTTTTGATTTACTTAATAGGCACATTTAATGTTAGAAATGAGAACTGAAAATGTTGACTCCGTGTATGGTATCCTTTCTACTACAACATGCTCTGTTTCAATGAGAAGACTGAGGAGCCATGAGTCACCAGACTTGGGGCTACTTCCTAATTCTGCTACTTTCTACCTTTGTGACAATGGGGAAATCACTTCAGTTTTTAGTGGCTGAATTTCCTCATTTATAAAATGAAAGGGCTGATCTATATGACTTCTGAGATACCTTCCAACTTTGAATCTATCATCCTATGAAGATATATCCTTAGATTAAAACTGTGTAATCATTGTAAAATCTCATTTTAACATAGTACTAGACAGATAGCTGATTCCTCCAATATTAATGTAGTCTGCTAATATGGAAATTTCAGAAAGTGAAAAAATAGAATTGATTTTAATAAAAGATTCTAAATTCTCTCATTCTCCATTCTTTTTTTTATTAAAGCTTTTTATTTGCAAAACATATGTATGGGTAATTTTTCAATGTTGACCCTTACAAAGGTTTCCGTTACAAATTTTTCCCCCCCTAGTTCCCACCCTCCTCTGGATGGCAGGAAATCTACTACATGTTAATTATGTTAAAATACTTGACAAATCAAATATGTGTATACATATTTTTACAGTTATCTTGCTGTGTAAGAAAAGTCAGATCTATAAGAAAAAAAAATCTGAGAAGGGAAACATAATGCAAGCAGACATCAATAGAGAGCATGAAAATGTTATGTTGTGGTCCACATTTCATATCCCTCTCTCAGGGTGTATATGGCTTTCTTCACTGAACAATTGGAACTGGTTTGAAACATTTCATTGTTGTCTTTCTCTATTCTTTATGATACCATTTATTATTATTCTATTCTCTTGGCAGTCTTCAATCTAATAAAAGCATAAGCAATAGATTGCTGTAGATGGCAAAGTTAGCTATGTAAATACAACCAAAAATAAGAGGGACTCACTCCTCTGACTTCCACCTTTTGAATGTCATGGGCAAGTGAGATTTTTTTCCAATTCTTTCCTTCAGTAGGCTCCTTGGAGTGACCTTCTTTTAATGTAAGCCTCTACTTTTTCCTTCACTCCTAAAACTGCTAAGACTTTATCTGTGCAGAAATGAAGGAGGCATGTGTGGAAACTTTGCCTATAATACTTAAGACTGTTTACTAATGACTCCTGCATAGGATGGGGGAATCAGTCCACAGTAACATGATTAGTTTCCTCTCTTACTAAAGTTCTTAATGATAAAAAAGATAAAAACCAAAAGGTTTTTTCTCTGTCTCACAATTTTACTCCAGGACATTTTAATTAGAGAAGAAAACCAACAACCATTCTTATTAAAAACTTTAGGGAATATAGGAATAAATGGGGTTTTCCTTAAAAGGATCAATAGCATCAATTTAAAACCACAAGCAACCATCATATGCAATGGGGATAAACTAGAACCATTCCCAGTAAGATTGGAGGTGAAACAAGGTTGCCCACTATCACCATTACTATTCAGTATTATATTAGAAATGTTAGCTTTGGCAATAAGAGAAGAAAAAGAAAATTTTTTAATTAAAGCTTTTTATTTGTATAACGTATGTATGGGTAGTTTCCCAGCATTGATCTTTACAAAGCCCTCCATTACAAATTTTACCCCCAGTTCCCTCCCCGCCCCTAGATGGCAGGAAGTCCACTACATGTTAATAATGATAAAATACTTGAGAAATTGTACAAGAAAAATCCTATCTACAAGAAAAGAAAAGAAAAGAAAATCAGAGAAAGGAAATACAATACAAGCAAACCACAATAGAGAGCATGAAAATGTTATGTTGTGGTCCATATTTCATATCCCTCTTTCTGGGTGTATATGGTTTTCTTCACTGAACAATTGGAACTGGTTTGAGACAATTCTTTGTTGCAGAGAGCCATGTCCATCAGAATTGATCATCAGGTAATATTGTTGTTGCTGTGTATATTGATCTCCTGATTCTGCTATTTTCACTCAGCATCAATTCATGCAAGTCTCTCCAGGCCTCTCTGAAAACATCCTGCTGGTCGTTTCTTACAGAGCAATAATATTTCATAACATTCATATACCATAATTTATTCAGCCATTCTCCAATTGATGGGCATCCATTCAGTTTCCAGTTTCTAGCCACTACAAAAAGGGCTGCCACAAACATTCTTGCACATGTGGATCCCTTTCCCTCCTCTAAGATCTCTTTGGGATATAGGCCCAATAGAAACACTGCTGAGTCAAAGGGTATGCACAGCTTGATAACTTTTTGAGCATAGCTACAAATTGTTCTCCAGGATGGTTGGATCCGTTCACAGTTCCATAAATTTGTTCTTTTTCTATTTTTTTTTAATAATAAGCCCAATTTGTTGATCTTTTCGTTCTCTATTTTGTAGCAAGTAAGCATCTAGAGATATAAAATTGACCTTTATAACCGCTTTGGCCGTATCCCACAAATTTTGGTATGTTATCTCATTATTGTCATTCTCCTGGATGAAATTATTGATTGTGTCTATGATTTGCTCTTTCACCCATTCATTCTTCAGGATTAGATTATTTAATTTCCAATTACCTTTTGGTTTATTTTCTCCTGGCCTTATATTGCATGTGATTTTTATTGCATCATGATCTGAAAAGGACGCATTTACTATTTCTGCCTTTCTGCATTTGATTTTGAGGTTTTTATGCCCTAACACATGGTCAATTTTTGTATAGGTTCCATGGACTGCTGAGAAAAAAGTAAACTCCCTACTGTCTCCATTCAATTTTCTCCATAGGTCTATCATACCTAACTTTTCTAACAATTGGTTTATCTCCCTAGTTTCTTTCTTGTTTATTTTATGGTTTGATTTATCTAATTCTGAGAGAGCAAGGTTGAGATCCCCCACTAGTATCGTTTGGCTGTCTATTTCTTCTTGCATCTCTCTTAATTTCTCCCCTAGAAATTTGGATGCTATGGCACTTGGTGCATATATATTTAGTATTGATATTGCTACATTATCTATGTTACCCTTTAATAAAATATAGTTTCCTTCCTTATCTCTTTTGATTAGACCTATTTTGAGTTTTACTTGATCTGAGATAAGGATTGCTACCCCTGCTTCTTTTTTGTTCACCTGAAGCATAATAGGTTCTGCTCCAGCCTTTTACCTTCATCCTATATGTGTCACTATGATTTAGATGTATTTCTTGTAGACAACATATTGTGGGATTCTGCTTTTTAATCCAGTCTGCTATCCGTTTCCGCTTTATGGGAGAGTTCATCCCATTCACATTCACAGTTAGAATAACATTCTTTATTTCCTGCCATCTTATTTACCCAGGTTATGTTTCCCCTTTCCTTTCCCCTTTCTCCCTTCCCCCCTCCTCAGTACTTTGCTATTGATGACCCCCTCCCTTAAACAATACTCCACCCTTTAGGTCCCCTACCCCTGTTTTTACTCCTTTCACCTGATTCTTCTATTTTCCCTTCTATTAGTTTATCCCTTTCTTTCCCTCCTTTCCCTCCCACTTTCGTCTAGCAACAGACAAGTTTCTAAGTGAAATCAAGTGTCTGATATACACTTTTAGAGCCCAACCTGATGAGAGTAAGATTTACACAATGCTCATCTCCCTCCCCTCATTCTCTCAATTATATTAGGTTTTTTTGCCTCTTCAAGAGATTTTACCTTGTTTTTACCTCCTTTTTTTAGATCTTATTTTACCACTTTTCCCCTCTTTTCCCCAGTATGACAACCTTTCCCCTTCTAGTTCTCTTTTTCATATTATCAAAGTAATATCTAGTTAATCATACCCCCAAACTATCCAAAGTATCCCCATAGTAGAAATAGAGTTCTCAAGAGTCCTTTCCTTTTTACCTTTTTATGCATCTCTTGAGTTCTATGTTTGGATGTCGAATTTTTTGTTCAGATCTGGTCTTTTCATTAGAAATAGGTGAAATTCACCTATATCATTGAATGACCATCTTCTTCCCTGGAGGATAATGCTCATTCTAGCTGGATAAGTTATTCTTGGCTGTAATCCAAGTTCCTTTGCCCTTCAGAATATCTGGTTCCAGGCCCTTCAATCCTTCAATGTGGAGGCTGACAGATCATGTGTCGTTCTAATTATTGATCCTTGGTATTTGAATTGTTTCTTTCTAGCTACTAGCAGAATCTTTTCCTTGAAGCTATAGTCCTGAATTTTAGCCATGACATTCCTTGGGGTTTTAATTTTGGCTTCGCTTTCAGGAAGTGATCGATGAATTCTTTCAATGGTGATTTTGCCTTCTGATTCTACAGTCTCAGGGCAGTTTTCTTTCAGGATTTCCTGGAAGATAGTGTTTAGATTCTTTTTTTCATCATGGCTTTCAGGAAGTCCAATAATCCTTAGATTGTCTCTCCTAGATCTATTTTCCACAGTTGTTTTTCCTAGGAGATATTTCATATTTTCTTCTAATTTTTCATTTTTTTTGTTTTTGTTTGACTGATTCTTGAAGTTTTATTGAGTCATTCACTTGCATTTGTTCAATTCTTATTTTTAAAGTGTTGTTTTCTTCAGTTACCTTTTTAAGCTCCTTTTGTAACTGGCCAATTGAATTTTTTTGTTCATTGCACTCTTTTTCCACTTCACTAATTTTATTTTTCAATACATTGGTGTCTTTTTCATATCTCTTTTGCAGGGCATTATATCCTTCTTGCAAGATATTGTATCCTTCTTGTACTGATTTCAATTTATTTTCCCATTTATCCTCCAGCTCTCTTTTGAGGTTCTTTATGTAATCTTCCAGAAAGGCCTTTTGAAAAGGGAACCAGTGATGGTCCTTAACAACTTCCTGTGGAGTTTTGTCTAAAGGATCCTCAGGATCTGGGGTCATCCCTTCTTTCTCTTGATAGAAGCTGTCTATGGTGAGAGCTCTCTTTTGCTTCTTCATTTTTTAAGACAGTGTGCATGTCTCTTTAAGGCTCGGAAAAACGGTGGCTGAAGTTCTTTGCCCTGGGGCAATTCGGAGAATTAATTTAAGGTGCTGGGCCGGTGGGGGCTAGGACTAAGTCTGAATTACTCCTTAAACAAGGCAAGTCTGCCAGAACACCTGCCCCCAATCAGGGCAGAGTATCTCAAGTGCCTCACATAAACTCCAGGGGTTTGGAGTTTGGAGTTTTGAGTTTCTGCCATGCTGAGCTGAGTCCCACCCTCACTTCTGGCCTGCACGGAGACCACTGTTTATCCCTTGGTTGGAGTTAAACAAGCCTGATATGAAGTTCTTTAGAGATATCCAAAAGCAGTGTCCAAATATTTCTGGATTCATTGACTGGAAGATCCGTTCAGAGGCTTACTTTATTGTTGATTTGAGAGAAGATCGGAGGAGGACGCAGAGAGTCACGTTTTCACTCCGCCATCTTGGCTCCACCCCTGAAGAAAAAGAAATTAAAGTAATTAGAGTAGTTAATGAGGAAACCAAATTATTACCCTTTGCAGATGATATGATGGTATACTTAGAGAATCTTACAATACTGAGATTCTGGCCAGTTCCAGTGGTCTTGTGACGGAGAGAGCCATCTATATCCAGAAAGAGGACTGAGGGGATTGAATTGTGGATCACAACATAGTATTTTCACTATTTTTGTTTTTGTTTGCTTGTATTTTGTTTTCTTTCTTTTTTTCCTTTTTGATCTGCTTTTTCTTGTGCAGTATGAAAATTGTGGAAATATGTATAGATGCATATATTGGAATAAATGTAAGATATATTGGATTACTTACCATCTGGAGGAGGAGGAAGGGAAAAAAATTGGATCACGAGGTTTTGCAAGGGTGAATGTTGAAAATTATTTTTGCATATGTTTTGAAAATAAAATCTTTTAATAAGAAATTAGAGAAGGAATAAAGAATGCCTACTTCGCTGAAGTTTAAATGAAGAAGGTTTGGAATCCATTTCTTTCCATGCACATCATAATCCATTCACTAACTCCTGCTGTTGCAGCCCCTCTGTTATCAAAGATATACATAGATCACAAAGCAAATATACCCAGTTTTAATTTTGTATGTAGACATCAAGAATTAAGAACAGCTTAAAGAAATAGAGAATTCATCTCAAAAATAACTGCTGGCTACAGGCACAAGGGAAGATAAGAGGTGAGGATTAAACCTTCATTTTCCTTTTGCTGATTTCAAGGAGTGACAATAGTCAGCAGCTTCAGTCTTTTCCACTCAAATATTAGAGGGTTGGGTTGTTGTTGTTTTTAATTAGCAAAGGCTGTGGTCACTGGAGCCATGCCCACTGTGCTTAGTCTCTAGTCTCTGAATTTCCATTGCAAAATGCCAGCTGATACTTTCCTCCCTTTCTCTCTCTTGACTCCCCTTCCTTCATCTCTCCACTTGTCATTGGGTTGCTGCTGCCTCTGTTGAAAATGATGTCAAATATTTTCCCCAACCACGTATATTCAACACCCACCTACCTGTCCCCCCACTCCACCTCAGTCCTGTTGCTCATTCTCAATACCATTGCTCATTCGAAGCACACTAACCCTGAGGTTCTTTCCCAACCAGCAGTAATTTTCCATCATGCATTTCTCTCTCCCAAGAAGCACTTAGTTTGCATAAGAATTACTATTTGGGAGATGATGTGACCAAGAAAATTGAGGACTAACAATTTTTTTGTTTCTCACAAATCTAGAAAACCAAGCCAAAAACAACCATATCCCCAAAAATACTTGAAAGAGGAATTATGTACCAGAGACAGATCTATTAGAACTGAATCTATAAGATATGAAATCAAAAAGCATAACAAGGTAATACCTTATGGATTAATAGTAAAGAATCTTAATCATGAACAAAATCACAGATTTCCCCTCCCTGTCTTTCCACTCTGGCAGAACACACAAAGTATCTAATGAATTTATGCTTTGGGATTCATGTAGATTTCTTCTTCATAGGAAGAGAATCTGGCTGAACTTTCTACTCCCTGACTGTTGCTACCTTATTAAACAAATGACAGATGTCAACTCTGCCCGGCCACAGGAGGTTTCTGCAGCAGGGTCATGGGTGGGTGAGTGGAATAGAAAGTGGAGAGAATTAGGTTTCCTGCTGTCTGGGGCAGTCTCTAGTTAGACACAAGAATGAAGAGACTATTCCTGGATCATCAAGCCAACCCTTCCCTAACTCTGCAGAAATGCAGTAGCAGTTAAGTAATCTCAGCCAGAGAAGTAAATAATAGGAACCAGGAATGGATCTAGGGCAGGTGGATCAGAGTGAATGTCCACAAAATACTCCTTAAAAGAAGGGAAAATTAAATCCACATGAGGCCAGTCCTGTCCCCTCAGAAGGTACTTGGAGTGTGAGTCAAAGCAAATAAAAAGGAAATACCTAAACAGGAGAGGAAAGTGAAGCAATTTTATAATATACGTAGCATCAAGGGTGCGGGGGGAGGATTCAGAAAAAGCTGATAGATAATACACTTTTGTCTAAAGAATGAAGTTTGTACTACATTTTAAAGAAGAAAATCTTATTTAAAAATTATAGTACAAGGAGACACATCAACAGATAATATATATCAATATATTTTAAAATCAGGTGGAAATGATATTAAAATATCTAAAAGTGAGGATCAAGCAGTCAGTTGTCATAAATCTCCTATATTTACCCCCAAACAGCCATAAAATAGCACCCCAGTACAAATCCTTTAATAGCAAAACTAGCAAAAAGATGAACTGAAATAATCATTAAGCCCAAGAAACTTTGCAGATCGACAGAAAATGTCTGTATCTCTTGAGTAAAAAGGGAGCACAGTCTAGGACAAAAAGCATCCCAGTGAGACAGCAGCTAACTCCTCCTCAGCAAACAAGAAGATCCTGAGCCACAGTACAGTGAAGTCGACAAACACCAACACCAGTACCCATTACATGCCTCAGCAGACCCAGAGGTCAGATAGACTTTAGCTGAACAATGGCCATGTGCTTCAGCATCACCCCCAGAAAACAGGCAGCCACCAATGGCCCCACAAACATGTGCAATCCCTAGCACAAAAAGCCAGAGACAATGTACCTTCCACCATGTAAGCAGAGCTTAGATTTAAAAGAAAGTAAAAAGTAAAGATGGCAGCCCTTTTTGTAGTGGCTAGAAACTGGAAAATGAATAGATGCCCATCAATTGAAGAATGGCTGAATAAATTATGATATATGAATGTTATGGAATATTATTGTTCTATAAGAAACGACCAGCAGGACGATTTCAGAGAGGCCTGGAGAGACTTGCATGGACTGATGCTGAGTGAAATGAGCAGAACCAGGAGATCATTATACACAGCAACAAGACTATATGATGATCAATTCTGATGGACATGGCTCTCTTCAACAATGAAATGTTTCAAACTACTTCCAGTTGTTCAGTGAAGAAAGCCATATACATCCAGAGAGAGGGATGTGAAATGTGGACCACAACATAACATTTTCATGCTCTCGATTGATGTTTGCTTGCATTGTATTTCCTTTCTCTGATTTATCTTTCTTGTAGATAAAATTTTTCTTGCACAACAGTGATAAGCGTGGAAATATGTATACATATATTCGATTTATCAAGTATTTTAACATCATTAACATGTAGGGGATATCCTGCCATCTAGGAGAGGAGGGTGGAGGGAGGGGGAAATTTATAACAGAAAGCTTTGTAAGGGTTAATGTTGAAGAATTACCCATACATATGTTTTGCAAATAAAAAGTTTTAATAATAAAAAAGTAAAGATGGTGGAAAATATAACTACAGAGACTTATTCCAGTGACAGGGAAGATCAAGACAAAAAATCAAAAGATGACCAAAGTGTCAAAACACCTATGGGCAAAATCCCAAATATGAATGGGAAGTAGTTTCAAGCCTAGAAAGAACTCATGGAAGAACTCAAAAATAAACTTAAAAATCATATGAGAGAGCTAGATAAAAAATTGAAGAAGAAATGAGAGCGCTATAAGAGAATTATGGGAAAAGAATCAACAGCTTAGAAAAAGAAAATAATTGGTTAAAAAGTAGAATTGGCCAAATGGAAAAGAAGATACAAAAATTCACTGAAGAAAACAACTCCTTAAAAAGTATAAGTGGCTGAATAAATGAGAAACTGTAATGGGATGGGGAATTTTGTGAAGTATACACAAATTACAATAGGCAGTACAGTTTTTAGGTCAAGAAGTGTAATATTTAGAGTTGCAACAAAAATTACAATGTGACTACAGATATAATCAATACTGCTTGACGAATGCTGTTTATAATGAGACGCAGCTCCAATGGGAAGGAATCAGACCCCAATTACATGGATTGAGTTTGGAAAATATTACTTAGAGTTGAGCATATTGGCTTGAAAAGCAGATAGTATAAATCAGGCAGCAGACCAAAGAATTAGACCCAATGATGTTGCAGATAAAATGATATCATTATTTCAACAATCAGATCCCTGGGGCCGCTAGAAACAATTTGGAATTAATCTAGGTATGAATATGTAAATCATATTAGCTGTTTGTATACTACCCATAATTTTGAAAGCTACATTTGCCTCCCTTTGGTATGCTATGAACACCCCAAAATTTCAGCTTGCGGAACTGTCACATAAAAATAAAAAAGGGGAAAAGATAATGGGAGAACTTGCCAAACCTCCCCCCCACCCCCAGCCAGCCTTGAACATCACCGGAGATGTGACTTAGGTAAAATGAGGGCAATCTATGCATGGGTGAACAAGATGGCGATTAGGGTAGAAGGGGGTCCTACCTGAGCAACAACATGCCAGTTCCAGGGCCCCTGCCCAAGTGGCAATGTGGCAGTTCCAGCAGAAGGGGAGGTGTTCCAGATCTAGGGGGTGGGGAGAACAATACCCACATACCTGTATACCTTATTAGGAAAGGAATGCACAGTCTATACTTACATGTAGCTTCCTGCAATAGAGAAGGATTTCCTTATTAGGGAATAGATAGTTGTTACAAGCTAGAGTAGGCTTACTTTATCTTAGAGGAGTTGAAGGAATGTACCAAAGTTATAAAAGTGGTAATGGGATTTGCAAAAAATAGAGACCTTCACCATCCTAGCTCTTGCCCCTCATTGCTCATGGTCTTTGCTTTTCAGGTGACCAGGCTTTGCTGGTCATATAAAACCCCCGTCACTCAAGAGTTCAGACCAAGACACTAAAGAAAAAAGTGCAATAGCAAATTAAAGAGAACAACTCCCTTAAAAGTTACAATTGGGCAAGTGAAAGATAATGACTCTATCAGACAACAAGAATCAATCAAACAAATACAAAAGAATGAAACAAAATGTTAAATACCTTATGGGAAAAACAACTCACATGGAAAATAGAAACAATAGAGACAGTCTCAAAATCGCTGGACTAACAAAGCCATAAACAAAGGAACACAGGGGTGGCGTCTTTCAAGAAATTATCAAGAAAACTGTCCATGTATCTTGGAATCAGAGGTCAAAATACTCATTGAAAGAGTTCACAATCAACAACAATACTATATGAGGATCAGTTCTAAGGGACATGACTCTCTTCAACAATGAAATGCTTCAAACCAGTTCCAATTGTTCGGTGAAGAAAGCCATATACACCCAGAGAGAGGGATGTGAAATGTGGACCACAATGTAACATTTTCATGTTCTCTATTGAGGTTTGCTTTCATTGTATTTCATTTATCAGATTATTCTTTCTTGTAGATACGAATTCTCCTGCACAAAAAATGATGTGTGGCAATAACTATACATATATTCGATTTCTTAAGTATTCTAACATAATTATCATGTAGTGGATATCCTGCCATCTAGGGGAGGGGTGGGGAGTAGGGGGGAAAATTTGTAACAGAAAGTTTTGTAAGGGTTAATGTTTAGGAATTACCCATACATATGTTTTGCAAATAAAAAGTATTAATAAAAATAAAAAATTTTAAAAAAGAAAGAGTTCACGATCGTGTCAGGAAAGAGATCCCAAAATAAAAACTATCAGAAGAGGAATATGTCTGTAATGGAACAGAAGGATCTTGTAGTGGTTCTAATCCTTTTGGAGAATGTTGTGGCTCCATGATAAATGTTTTGTCTCAGAAAAAGGAAAATGAGTTCCTTGTAGAAACATCCACCAAGAAGTATGGGAGAACATGCAAACAAAGAAGAAATTGCATGGAAAATGGGAGAAAGAGTGATTATGTGGCACTAAAAGTTTAGATTTGGATCACATAAACCTGGACAGTTTATGGCAGTTTATACCTTAAAGCACTGCTTTTATTGTCATTTCTTCTCTCATAAATGCATAATTCCAATACTACTGAACAACACTTACAATGGGATGAGGGAGAAAGTTTATGAAGGCAGTGTGTTACTTCAAGGTAAGCACTTAGTATGTTCCAAGCACTATACAAAAACATAGAAATTAGAAGACAGTGGTTAAATGTGATACTTCAGGAGCTTTAACTCCATGAGAAACACACAGATGATAACAAATGAATAAATATGTATATGCATAATTAAAGAATTGATTAAAATATATGATTAATATGGAAGTATATTTTTCATGACTGTACATGTATAACCCATATCAAAGCTTGCCTTCCTAAGGATGGGGGAGAGAGAATTGGCAATTCAAAATCATAAAAACACAAAGTTTTAAAATTTACATGTAAGTGGAAAAATAATTTTTATTTATTTTTTATTATTAAAGCTTTTTATTTTCAAAACCTATGTAAGGATAATTTTTCAACATTGGCCTAGTAAAACCTTTGTTCCAAATTTTCCCCTCTTCCTCCAACCCCCTCCCCTAGATGGCAAGTAACCCAATATATGTTAAACATGTTAAAATATATGTTAAATCCAATATATGTATACATATTTATACAATTATTTTGCTGCATAAGAAAAATCAGATCAAAGGAAAGAATAAAAAAGAAAACAAAATGCAAGCAAACAATAACAAAAAGAGTAAAAATACTATGTTGTGATCCACCTTCAGTTTCCACAGTCCTCTCTCTGGGTATAGATGGCTCTCTTCATTACAAAATCATTGTAACTGGTCTGATTCATCTCATTGTTGGAAAGAGTCACGCCCATCAGAATTGATCATCTTATAATCTTGTTGTTGCTATGCACAGTGATCTCCTGGCTCTTCTCATTTCACTTAGCATCAGTTCGTGTAAGTCTTTCTAGGCCTTTCTGAAATAATCCTGCTGTTTGTTTCTTATAGAAGAATAATATTCTATAACATTCATATACCATAACTTATTCACCCATTCCCCAACTGATGGGCATCCACTCAGTTTCCACTTATTGCCACTACAAAAAGGGCTGCCACAAACATTTTTGCACACGTGGATCCCTTTCCCTCCTTTAAGCTTTCTTTGGGATATAGGCCCAATAGAAACACTACTGGTCAAAGGGTATGCACAGTTTGATAACTTTTTGAGCATAGTTCCAAATTGCTCTCCAGAATGGTTGGATCAATTCACAATTCCACCAACAATGTTTTAGTCTCACAGTTTTCCCATATCCCCCGTAACATTCCTTATTATCTTTTCCTGTCATCTTAGCCAATCTGAGAGGTGTGTAGCGGTACCTCAGAGTTGTCTTCATTTGCATTTCTCTGATCAATAGCGATTTAGAACATCTGAAAAAACAATTTAAACAAAAAAGAAAAATTATTAATTGAGAGGAAAATTCATTAAAAGAACAAGGTGAAGAAATGCTTCTTCAGGGGTGAAAAAGAACAAACAAAAAAAAACTGGAAGGAATGAGGGAAATTTTTGATCTAATCACTTAAATAGGAATGACAATTGGGGACAAGGGAGGGGGGGAATTTAAAAATTAAACAAAAAAGAGGGGAAAAGTCAGTAAATGAAATGGCACTTTAAAATTAGGAAAATAGTTGACAAAGTAGTGTTTAAAGTAGATTTAGCAAAAATAACCCATAGAGGCAGAACATTGAATTAAAGGAGAAAACAAACATCATCAACAGCAACAAATACTGGAGACATAAATGGAGGAAAACAAAGTTCTTATAAGTTTAAATGTGAATTAAATTAATCAATTAATACAATAAAATGAAAAAGAGTGATAGATTATATTAAAACAAAAAGAAATCCACATTCTTTTGCTTACAATAAACATGTAAAAATCAAAGATATACATAGAACAGAAAAGAGTAGCTGGAACATTTTCCTGTTTATCTGGTGAATCAAAATAAAACATCATATACAGTCATGTTATCAAGGAAAGCAAAAATCTAAAGTCACAATATAAGCGGAGATAAAGAAATTATGTTTGATGGAACCATAGACAACAAACTAATATAATGATTAAACTAGTAGGCTCAGTGGTTCCTCAGTTTCCATATTTTCTCTATCATGATACACAGCAAGCTCTATATTCTGAAAGTTCATATCACTCTTGAACTTCTCGCATAAGAAGTATCCTCCTCCACAGTGGCCTTTTCCTTTGATTTTCTGATTCTTCCCAGAACCTCTATTTAAATAAGACACCGAGGCCATTCATATCTTTCTTTCCCTCTAGACTGCATGCACTCCAAATGACAGAATTTCTGAATTTTATACAAGAAAAAAAAACTGAACTTCAAAAAGATATACTCAGTAACACAGTAATAGTAGAAAGTTTTAATGACTTCTTATAGATTTATACAAATGTTACAGAAAAGTAACGGAGAAAATGTTGAAATAAAGCTAAAATTCTTCTGGTGTCTTCTAATGGATATACTTATTAATCACTGCTACATGAAACATTTACAAAAATTGGTCCTGTTTACAAAAATTGATTATGGCAAGAGATAATTGCAAATGGGTATAAAAAGATAGAAATAATAAGCACATTATTTACTGATAATAATACATTAAAATAGTAATTAGTTCAGGAGAGATAAACAAAACACAGAATGAAATGGAATTGATAATGAAATATTAAATAATGAGTTGATCAAAGAACAAGTTATAGAAAAAGTTAATGATTATTTGAAAGACAATCATAATCATAGAACAAGCATACCAAAATTTCTGTTACTCATTTAAAACAGTGAAAAATATATTTCTAAAAATATACAATAAGAATATAGATTAAAAGAGGATTGATGAACAGAATATGCATTTAAAAATAAGAAATTCAGCAAATAAATCCTACATAATCACAAAAAGGATAAAAAAGTTAGTACAAATAGGTTAGAAACAACAAAAAATGTCAAAATGAGAAAATCAAAAGTGCTTTCTTTGAATGGACTAACAAAATTGATAAGCTTTTAGCCAACCTGACTAAAAAGAAGAGAGCAGAAAATCAGAATAACAAAATAATAAATTAACAAAGTAAAATGAGGACAAAACAAAAAGAAATTCTTTAAATTAGTAAATATTTAAAAATTATTAGTACCTCTATTTTCCTACCAAAACTGAGAATATGAAGGAAATACAGGATTAACCTCATATATATATAAAATACCCAAACATAGAAAAGATGAAAGTGAGATCTTTAATAATTTAATCTCAAAAAAGGTAGAACTGACTTTAAAAACCAATGCCATAACAACAGAACAAAATATAATAGAATCCTCCTGCTCCTCATGGACTTAAAGGGATTCTATAAAATTTTAAGTAACAATGCCAATATTTTACAAATTGTTCTCAAAAATTGAGAGTGCACTCTCCCATATTCTTTTTTTTTATGAGACATGCGTAGCTCAATAGGTGAACTAGGAAAAAGTAAAGCAAAAATAGAAAAGTATAGTTTACATTATTAAATATCAACATTTTTAAATGGTACTGGTTAAAAATAGAAACAAATCAGTTGAACAGATTAGATAAATGAGTCAGAAATGAAACTTATTAGGCCAATATTTGATAAACAAAATAATATAAATTACCTTGAAAAGAACTCCTTGTTTGGTAAGAATTGATAGGAAAATTTGCAGGTAGTCCAGCAGAAATTAGCCTTTAATAAACATATACCATATTATACAATACATTCAATGTTGATTTGACCTCAATATTAAATATTATAGCCTAAACAATTAGAAGTATCTCACATATTCTTCACAATTGTGGATAAAGTATGAATTTATGCCCAAACAGTAGAAAGATACAATTATAAAAGATGAAATAATTTTAAGTTCATGGTATTGAAAAAGTTCTGCACCTATAAAACTAATGTGTCTCAGATAAAAAGAGAAGTGAGAAACTGTGAAAAAAATAATTTTATCCAATGTCTCTTTGTGTTTGATGTCTGATATATTTAGACAATGAATAGAAATATGTAAAATCAAAAGCCACTCCCCAACAGATTAGTGATTAAAGAATGTATACAGTTGTTTAAAATAGCCTTGTTAACTATTAATTATAATAAAGAATATTTTAAATCTCTAGTAATGAAAGAAATGCAAATCAAAATAATCTTGACATTTCACTTCACTTAACTTTTTACTTCATTTCATCTAGAAAATTGGTAAAAGTGAGAAAAGACCAAATTAGTCATTGTTTATAGGAATGTTAAAAGAGGCATATTAATGTGATTTTGTTATGACTATTCTGAAAAACAATTTGTAGTTTTTCAAATAAAATACCCAAAGACTTCAGCACTAGGGAAGATATTGACAAAAAGAAAAATTTTCTATATGCCTAAAATTTCCTAGCAACACTCTTTATGTTAGTATAGCATTGGAAGCAAAGTAGATCTGATCATAAATTTGGGAATGAATAAAGAAATTATTAATACATACATGTAATAGAATATGACTGTGCTATAAGAAATTAAGAACATGATGAACACAATGAAACATGAAAATACAAGAACTCATTTGAAGTCCAGTAAATAGAGGCCAAAAAACAACATCTACAATTATTAGAACTGTCACAAAACAATCGAAACTTGAATTTTGTGGACTTTTATAACCTAAGCTTGATCCCAAAGAAGAGATATGAGAAGACAGGTCTCCCTACTCCTTTGCAGAAGTGGATAATTCAAATCTAGACCATTGTGCATAAGGTCATAATTTTCAATATATCAATCAGTTTTGCTGAATTTTTCTTTTTGCCATTGTTTTCTTTTATTAGAAATTATTTATTATAAATAATGATTCTCCAGGAGAGGGAAAGAAAAGTATACACCGAGAAATGTGTGTTGTAAAAACAAAATTAATGAAAATCTTTTAGAAAATGGAAAGAGGAAATAGAATAGATAGGTAAAGTAAAAAGAGAAAGTGCCTCCTTTGATATTCACCTAAATGTTATTCCCTAAAGCTTTCCACTCTTATTCCTGGATTTCTTCATATAAGTATGTCTTTATTAAAAAAATAATTGTATTCTACTACCATTTTTCAACATCTACTGGTGTTTTTGGTTTTGTTTTGGTTTTGTAAGGTATATTCTTCCAAGAGCATAAATTTGTCATGCACATCATCCTACCAAATATCACTAGTAACAGTGAGGTGATATTTGCTATCTTGTGTTATGATCTCTAATTCTTTTTCATTCCCTGTACATTTGCTTATAAACATTTGAGGTCATGACTTTTATTACTAGCCTATTTTCTTGTATTTTCCTTCCTTTAAACTTCTATATAGCTATCTCCTTCCTACATTGTAGTTATTCTCAATGATGTTTAACTTGGCATTTTTAAATTGGCAGCTTCTTTCTTAATCTTTCCTTTTCTGATTAAATCACAAATTCTAAGGTGGAATTCCAATATGCCCCTAATATTCCTATCATTTCCCCAGTAGCAACTTGTTGCTCCTTGATAAAATTTAGGTTCTGAATATAATACAATATGTTTATATTGTAATCTTTGTGATAAAATGCTGGTCTAAAAGTTTTTCTGCAAAACTTTTCCCCAGACATGTTTTTAGGCTTTCATACACTAGAATGCTGTCCATATTTGTTACTGGGTCTTATTTGTCAATCTGTTTCATTGATCTACTTTTTTTATTTTTATCAAATATGAATTCATTTTGATGATTATACTTTTGTACTGCAATTTGAGATGTGGTAACATGACTCCAACCTTCCTGAGTTATTTTCGTTATATCCCTTGATAATCTTTTTCTTTTGTTGCTCCCAGTGAATTTTGTTAATATACTTTCTTATCGTATAAGGCATTCTTTTGCTGCCATGTTAAATTTAATTTGGATAATATTATCATGTTTTCTGTATTTATGTGGTCCAGCAATGAAAATTGAATCTCTCTCCTGCTGATTAGGCCTTCCTTTATTTCTTTGAAAACTTGTTTTATCTTTTTACATAAGTCCTTTATTGTATTGTTAAGGTAATTCTCATATATTTAATGCACTTTGAAATATTTAGTGGAATTGTTTTCTTCTTCCCTCAGGTTTTTATTGTTAATATAAAGAAAAACTAATGATTTTTGCACATTCATTTTGAATCCTGTTTATTTAACTAAGCTGCTAATTGCCGGGTTCTTATTTTGCTGATTTTCTGGAGTTCACTAAGTAAAACATCACACAGTCAGCAAATAGAGATCATTTTACCTCTTTTTTTCTGCCTTTTGTTGCTTTATGTTCTTTTTTCCTATCCTCATTGTTATGTCTAGCATATATCACACTTTCAGAGAGTGAAGGCTGTATGAATTCTTACTCTATATCTTTTTTGTTAAAATTTCTTTGTTCTTTTATAAATAAAGCTCTAATCATTGACTTTAAATAGATGACTTTTGATAATATTAAGGGAAAGTGCTTTTATTTCTATTCTGTTTATGACAGATTATGGTTTTATTTTATAAAACACATTTTCTATATCAATCAATTAAAATAAATTATTTTCATTTTTTGTTATTGATATGATTAGTTATGTGTATAGTATTCCTAATGTGGGATAACCAATCTTGCCTTCCTCATAGAAATCCAATACAATAACAGTGAACACTGTTTTTGAATATATGTTGATATTACCTCAGTTCTTCAATTTAAATATTTTAGTATATTAGCCATTGGTAATATTGAACCATAGTTTGTTTTTTTTTTTCTGTTTGGATATTAAAACCATCAAAGGATATTAGATTTATAGATACAAGGGATTTTATATAGCTCCACTTTGTTATTTTATATTTGAATTCATTGAAGTCTAGGATGATTGAGTGACTTTCCCAAGATCACATAGTAAGTGGCAGTGACAGGATGTGAGCTTCAGTTCCTCCCCTTGTTTCCAATCCATTGTGCCATACTGCCACTCTTATTGGTCCTGTAGATACAATTTGGTCATATATTCCTTTCTCTATTTTTGTGAATACTTTATGTGATGTAGGAATTCTACATTCTTTAAATATTTGATAGAATTCCCTTAGAAATCATCTCATTCAATCAATGTTATTTTTAAAACCCTTTGAGACTTCCTTTGTGAATTGATCAATTTCTTTCTCTGAAAAATTAGGTTCTTCATAATCTGTCTCATGTTTGTTTTCTTAGTTTGGACATATAGTGTTTTTAGAAATATCCATCCATTTTGTTTAAGTTCTCAGTTTTGATCTAATTTGGTGAGATGTTGCCATACCAGGTTCTCGTCAGGACCCTCTTGGTGTAGGGAAAAAGCAAGGGATGCCTCCCATCCCTTGAGTTGACCTCCTGTGTTAAACTTGTAAGAGAACACAGTTAAATAGATGCACAGGTGGGTCATAATTTGCGTTTTTGGAAAGAATTCCTGACTAGATGAAATCACAGATCCATTTTGAGCACGTAATTAGGTATGGTGACTTAGGAAATTTTCTTCAACTCATTTACATTTCTTGTGAATTGTGGCTTTCCATCTTCATTCTTAAAATACTTTGGTTATATTTTCTCTTTTAAAACTAATCATCTCATAGTTTATCAAATTCATTAATCAGATAATAGTATCAAAAGGAAAAACAAGAAAGAAATTAAGAGTCTGAATGGATGGAAATCTTGTATTTGTTTTTTCAGCATTCTATTCAGTATTCAGTATTTTACATAGCCAAGTGACTTTATGTGTGACTCCTTTTTTGGATTTTATCTTCTGTGAATGTTTGGACATTTCTGCATCCTGATGTATTCTCTATATGGTATATGAAAGGCATAGTGATGTTGAATAGAGAACTGACCTAAAAACCAGGGGGACCTCAGTTCAAATGTTATATCTGTCATATACTTGCTGTATGATCCTGGACAAATCATTTAAAATCTCTCACTTTAATAGGCAACTCTCCAGGTCTATAAATTGCAAAGAAGTTGCTAAGAAATCATAGTGTGAGTTCCTATCCTTATACATTATTCAGCTTAGGGGCTGTATTGTAGTTGGTTTTCGCCTTCCCTATTTCATTTCACTTTAGTACTCTTTGGCATAGATTTTCAAGACCAATCAAACCTATTCCACTAGTTTGTCAGTTCATCCATCTCCTTGATTTGTTTTCTGTATTTAATATTGTTGCCTTAGGTGCTCTTTCCTCTACCTATCTGACCTATCCTTACTCTTCTTTTCTTTGCTGGCTCCTCATTTATATTGTATTCCCTAATCGTAGGTATCTCCTAAAGTTCGGCCACAGTCCCTCTTCTGTCTCCTTCTGCCCTCTTTCTTGATAAACTCATCAGCTCCCATGGATTTAATTATCATCGTGATGCAGATGATTCAAAGACATATGTATATCCAACCATAGTCTCTTCCCTGAATTTCAGTCACATATTGCCAGTTGTCTACTAAATGTTTTAAACTGGACATCTCAAAAAGTCTCTAAGTCAATATGTGCAAAACAGAATTTATTATCATCACCCAAAACCTTTTCCTCTTGCAAATTTTACTATTTCTAGCAGAGGCGTAACTTTTCTCCAGGCTCTCAGGTCTGTAATCTTGACATCATCCTTAACTACTTACTTTTCCTCATCACATATATCTAATCTGATTTGCTAAGGGAAAGTTTTTGAAGAGAGAAGAGGACCAAGTACAGACTCTTGTGCCACATTCATATTAGAAGATTAAGGATTCAGTCTTTTCATTACATAAATAGAAAGGGAAGTGGTGGAGTGCCTTTAAATTAGTCACGTAGCCTACAAGGCAATATTAACAGGTCCAGAAATATGAATGATTCATTATTTTAAATAAGTTACAAAATTATCAGAGACTTCAAATGAGTCTAGTGTTACGGTGGTGGGGTTTGCAAATTTAATTCCTTAAGAGGCCAATTAAAATTTCTCTATTCTGTGGCCACAAACTGAACTCCTTTGTAGGCCCACACAATCCCATTAATGTGAACCTTTGTTCCCCAAGATGAATAGAGAGTGATAGAGAATTGAAAAGCATGTGAGAGTTAACAATATGTATAGATCCATTTGCAAATTAGATTCAAGAGCATATTTTGCCAATTAGGGATCAGTAGTACTTTAGTTCCCCGAAAAAATCTTTTAATAAAGTAAAACTATATGAAGGATATTGCTATGGGGGGTAGGTGGAAGATGGAGAGCTTTACCATAAATATGATAATACAGTTCAAGGATTATTGATAAGATGCAGAAATGACTGGGGACATCTCTGTTTATGAATTCTAGTTTTAAAGAGGCAGCAGTACTAGCTAGTAGAGTGGTAGTCTGGGAGTTAAGAGATTTGGGTTCAAGTGTCGTCATCTTTGAGATATTCTAACTGTGTGACCAAAGACAAGTCACTTAACCTCTCAGTGTACTTGATACTTGTTTTAAAGTATGTTTTGGGGCAAGTAGGTGGAGCAGTGGATAGAGCACCAGCCCTGAAGTCAGAAAGACCTGAGTTCAAATACGGTCTCAGATACTAAATACTCCCTAGCTGTGTGACCCTGGGCAAGTCATTTAACCTCAATTGCCTCAGCAAAAGAAAAAAAAAAGCAAAAAAAAAAATTAAAAAATTAAAGTATGTTTTAAATTCAATTTAATACTTTCACTTATCAGGCATTTAGTTTTTCCCACTCCCTCTTGTCTTCCCCCCCACTCCCTACCAAAAAAAAATTTTAGCACATAGGCATAATCAAGCAAATCAAATTCCTGCATTACTCATTTCCAAAAAAAATATTCATCTTTTGCTACATGAGTCATATCACTTCTTGGTTGGGGCGATAGGAAGCATTTTTTATCATTTATTCTCTGTTGTCTTGATTAACCATTGTGTTGATCAGAGTTCTTAAGTCTTTCACAACTGTTCATTTTTATAATGGTGATGTTATAGTGTAAATTGTAAATATAGTGTAAATACACTTCACTATGTATCAATCCAAACAAGTCTTCCCAGGTTTCTCTGAAACAACCAATCTACTCTGTCATTTCTTGTAACAAAGTAATATTCCAATATTTATATACCATAATTTGTTCACCAACAAGTCAATATTAGCAGGTCCAAAAATATGAATGATTCATATTTCCCCAAAAAAGGAGCTCCTCCTTAGTTTATCAGGAAATGTTAGCACTTTGTCTTTGTCACCACTAAAACTACTGCTATAAATATTTTTGAACATAGAAGTTGTTATATTCTTTCTAACATCTCCTTAGGCCATATGTCTGTTATTGATCTTCTTGGCTCAAAGGCTACACCCAATTTAGAAACTTTGGGGACATTATTTCAAATTACTTTCCAGCATGGCTACACCAATTCCCAGTTCCATCAACAGTGCATTAATATTTATTCTTCTATGGGAAATGATGAGCAGGATGCTCTCAAAAAAAGCCCTCCATGAGATCATGCAAAGTGAGATGTACTATGTACAAAGTAATAACAATGTTGTGGGATAATTATCTACAAATGACTTTGCTATTCTTAGCAATACAGTGATCCATGACTACTCTAAAGGACTTATAAGGAAATATCCTATCCATACCCAGAGAAAGAATTGATTATGTCTGAATACAGATTGAAATATATGTTTTTTAGCTTTATTTTTCTTTAGAGATTTTTTGGGGGTTTCTTTGTACAACATTTGTATAACATATGGAAATGTTTTGCATATCTACACATATGCATTCTCAGTTACCTTTTTATAGCTCCTTTTGTAACTGGCCAATTGAATTTTTTGGTTCATTGCATTCTTTTTCCATTTTGCCAGTTTTGTTTTTCAGTGAGTTGTTGTCTTTTTCCATTTCACCATTTTTGTTTTTCAGTGAGTTGGTGTCTTTTTCATATCTCTTTTGCAGGGCATTATATCCTTCCTGCACTGATCTCGATTCATTTCCCCATTTTTCTTCTACCTCTCTTTTGAGATTCTTTATGCAGTCTTCCAGGAAAACCTTGTGAAATGGGGGCCAGCTCATGTCTCCCTTTGTGCCTTCCTCTGGGGTTGCTTTCCCTTTAGGAACCTCAGGATCTGAGGTCTGCCCTTCTTTTTCTCCATAAAAGCTGTGTATGGTGAGAGCTCTCTTTTGTTTCTTACTCATTTTTTAGAGCTTGAGGTCTGATTAAAGCAGGGGACCCACAGCCATTTCAATTTGCCCTGGGGAAGTTCGTGTAGTTGACTTCCGGTGTGGGGCTGGTTGGGCCAGGTCCGGGCTGTTAGCTGCTCTCAATCCACCCTTTATCAAAGGTAGATCTGCCAAAGCACCTGCCAACAAGCAGAGCAAAGTGGCCCAAGTGTCTCCCGGGGACTTCCTGGGTGCCTAGAATCTGCCACACTGTCACAGCCCCGGTCTCCTGTCTCGGCTGTGCACTAGTGCCTGAGCGCAGCAAGCGGCCGATCCCCTGCCTGTCTGAAACAGACCTGCTCAGGAGTTCTTCCAAGGTAATTTTTTATGGAAATGTGTTGTACTCCAAGTGTTTGAGGGAGCCCTAACTCCAGAACCAGTTCAGAGGCTTAATTTGTTCTGGGTCTGAGGGAAGATCAGAGGAACTCACAGAGAATCCTGTCTGCACTCCACCATCTTGACTTCGCCCTCCCCATATGCATTCTCAATGAGGGAATGAGAAGGGAGGGAGAGAATCTGGAATTCAAAATTTCAAAAACAAATGTAAAAGTTGTTTTAAATCTAACTGGGAAAATAAAATATTTTTAAAAAAAAGAAAAAAAAAGAAGAGTTCAGCAGTCAAAACTAAACAAAACAAAATTAGTAGTATTTTTGTTTTCCTCAGCACCTCCAATATTTACCATTTATGTTTTTTCTTAGCTTTGCCACTCTTAATAAGTATGAGATGAAACTTCAGGATTGCATTAATGTGGATTTCTGTAATTATTAGTGATTTAGGGTATTCTTTTTCATATGACTGTTGATCACTTAGATTTATTTCCTTGAGAACTGTCTGCATATATCTATGGTGCTATATTAAATAAAAGAGTTTTTGATCTTTATTGGTGGAAAGAGTCTGTGCATTCACAGTATCTTCAAAGAGATGAAATCATAGGTCAAATCAAAAACCAAGAAGTCATAAACAGCTATAAAATGCATCTAATTCCATTGAGTTCATTAAACATTTTGATGCCTACTATCTGTAAGGTCCTGTATTAAGCACTAGAATAGACATGAAGACAAAATAAGTTATACTTTGTCCTTAAGAAAATTAGATTCTGCTAAAGGAATATAATATGTAAACAAAGAAGTATAACACAAGGTCAGGAGTGAAGTGCCAAAGTAGAAGTTAGACAAATGGCTCTAGGAATATTTGGTGAATGAGAAAAAAATGATCAGCTTAGGAGATCAGAGAAAGTATTTTGATGGCAAGTTCTGGAATATATTTTTCAGATTTCATCAAAATTTAGGTGTTTAAAGGCTAACATGTATAGGTTGTAGGAAAAAAAATTTTCTAACTATATTCTGTTATACGACTTACAATCCTGTCAACTCTACCTCTAACCAAATCCTATTCAAATCATTAAAACTCATGGGTGAGAGTGTATGTTTATATGTGCATGTATACATACATGTATACGTATGTAGACACACATAAATACATGTATATATTATATATATGTCTGTTTATACACACACATATATGTATATATATGTGTATATATATATATATATGTCAGTTTTGATCTCTAGGTATACAATGCTAATTTACTAGGATATACTGCTATACTTCTGCGATACCTCAGATCTCTAAGAAAGTAGTAGTATTATAAGGGCAAGCCCATACGCAAGAGTAATGATTTGCTAGCCTGTATGAAGGAGAAATTAAGAGCAAAATTAGAAGCCACATTGCTTCCATTTTTAGTTTATGTAATATATATGAGGCCAAAAGGAATAAAGATAGAGACAAAGGATCATACTTTCATTTTAAATATATGCAAGCCAAGTCAGCAAGTATTTATTATCCTCTGACTGTGCCAAATACTGAAAGTAGAGAAATAAAAAATGCCTTGTTCTCAAGGAACTCAAATATAATAGGGTAGAATACAGGGGGAAATTATGTACATATTTAAATAGGATAACTGAAGATAACCCATAGAAAAAAATCACTAGTATCAAGGGGATTGAAAAGAATTTCTTGCCAAGGGTGGCACTTCTCGTGGGCACTTGAAGGATGCCAAAGAATCTAAGAGATGAAGATGAGGAAAGAGAGAATTCTAGACACATGTGACAGCCAGCAAAAATGCCTAGAGACAGAGATGTAATATTTTGTGAAAGAAACCACAGGAGGGCCTTTGTCAATGTATTACACAGTATATGGGGAGGAATAAAGTATAAAAAATACTGGAAAGGTAGGAGGGGATCAGTTTATATAGTTTTAATTTTTATTTCAACATGCTTTTTTCAAAGGTCTTAAATAATCTGTCCATTAAATTGTCAAAAGAACATTTTATTTTATTTTTTTATTAAAGCTTTTTATTTGCATAACATATATATGGGTAGTTCTTCAGCATTGATCTTTACAAAGCTTTTCGTTACAAATTTTCCCCCCAGTCCCCTACCCTCCCCTAGATGGCAGGAAGTCCACTACATGTCAATAATATTGAAATACTTGACAAGTCGAATATATGTATACATATTTCCACACTTGTGCAAGAAAAATCATATCTACAAGAAAAAAAATCAGAAAAAGGAAACACCATGCAAGCAAACATCAATAGAGAACATGAAAATGTTATGTTGTGGTCCACATTTCATATCCCTCTCTCTGGGTGTATATGGCTTTCTTCACTGAACCATTGGAACTGGTTTGAGACATTTCATTGTTGCAGAGAGCCATGTCCATCAGAATTGATCATCATGTAATATTGTTCTTGCTCTGTATAATGATCTCCTGATTCTGCTCACTTCACTCAGCATCAGTTCATGTAGGTCTCTCCAGGCCTCTCTGAAATCATCCTGCTGGTCATTTCTTACAGAACAATAATATTCCATAACATTCATATACCATAATGTATTCAGCCACTCTCCAATTGATGGGCATCCATTCAGTTTCCAGTTTCTAGCCACTACAGAAAGGGCTGCCACAAACATTCTTGCACATGTGGGGCCCTTTCCCTCCTCTAAGATCTCTTTGGGATATAAGTCCAATAGAAACACTGCTGGGTCAAAGGGTATACACAATTTGATAACTTTTTGAGCATAGCTCCAAATTGCTCTCCAGAATGGTTAGATCCGTTCACAGTGCCACCAACAATGTATTAGTGTCTCAGCTTTCCCACATCCCCTCCAGCCTTCGTCATTATCTTTTCCTGTCATTTTAGCCAATCTGACAGGTGGGCAGTGGTACCTCAGAGTTGTCTTAATTTGAATTTCTCTGATCAATAGTGATTTGGAGCACCTTTTCATATGACTAGAAATGGTTTTAATTTCATCATCTGAAAATTGTCTTTTCATATCCCTTGACCATTTATCTATTGAAGAGTGGCTTGAATTCTTATAAATATGAGATAATTCTCTATATATTTTAGAAATGAGGCCTTTATCAGAACAATTAAATGTAAAGATGATTTCCCAATTTGATGCTTCCCTCCTAATCTTGTCTGCATTAGTTTTGCTTGTACAGAAACTTTTTAACTTAATATAATCAAAATTATCTATCTGGTGTTCAATTAAGAGTTCCAGATCTTCTTTGGAGATAAATTTATTCCATCTTCACAGGTCTGAGAGGTAAACTATACTACATTCCTCTAATTTGCTTACAATATCACACTTTATATCTAGATTTTGAACCCATTTAGATCTTATGTTGGTATGTGGTGTTAGGTGTGGGTCAAGCCCTAATTTCTTCCACATTAGTTTCCAATTTTCCCAGGAGTTTTTGCTGAATAGCGAGTATTCATCCCAAAAGCTGGGGTCTTTGTGTTTATCAAACACTAAATTGTTAAAGTTATTGCCTAGTTTATCCTGATATCCTATCCTATGCCACTGATCGACTGCTCTATTTCTTAGCCAGTACCAAATGGTTTTGATGACCGCTGCTGTATAATATAGTTTTAGATCTGGTACAGCAAGGCCACTTTCATCTGCCTTTTTTTTTCATTAATCCCCTTGAAATCCTTGACCTTTTGTTCTTCCAAATGAACTTTGCTACTATTTTTTCTAGATCTGTAAAATAATTTCTTGGGAGTTTGATTGGTATGGCACTAAATAAGTAGATTAGTTTGGGTAGTATTGTCATTTTTATTATATTTGCTCGGCATAATCATGAGCACTTAATGTTTTTCCAATTGATTAGGTCTGATTTTATTTGTGTGGAAAGTGTTTTGTAGTTTAGTTCATAGAGTTTCTGACTTTTCCTTGGCAGAAAGATTCCCAAATATTTTATCCTATCATCTGTTATTTTGAATGGTATTTCTTTTTGTATCTCTTGCTGATGAACTTTGTTGGTAATATATAAAAACACTGATATTATGTGGATTAATTTTGAATCCTGCAACTTTGCTAAAGTTGTGAATTGTTTCTAGTAGTTTTTTAGTTGAGTCTCTAGGGTTCTCTAAGTATACCATCATGTCATCTGCAAAGAGTGATAATTTGGTTTCATTACCTACTCTAATTCCTTTTATCTCTTTTTCTTCTCTTATTGCTAAAGCTAACATTTCTAATACAATATTAAACAGTAATGGTGACAGTGGGCAGCCTTGTTTCACTCCTGATCTTATTGGGAATGGTTTTAGTTTGTCTCCATTACATATGATGCTTGCTGATGGTTTTAAATAGATGCAACTGATCATTTTAAGGAAAAGCCCATTTATTCCTATACTGTGTAGTGTTTTTAATAGGAATGGGTGTTGGATTTTATCAAATGCTTTTTCTGCATCTATGGAGATAATCATATGGTTTTTATTAGTTTGGCTATTAATATAATTGATTATGCTGATAGTTTTCCTAATATTGAACCATCCCTGCATCCCTGTTATAAATCCTACTTGGTAATAGTATACTATCCTGGGGATGACTTTCTGTAATCTCATTGCTAATATCTTATTTAAAATTTTTGCATCATTATTCATTAGAGAAATTGGTCTATAGTTTTCTTTCTCTGTTTTCACCCTACCTGGTTTAGCTATAAGCACCATATTGGTCTCATAGAAGGAATTTGGTAGTATACCTTCTGTCCCTATTTTCTCAAATAGTTTGTATAGTATTGGAATTAATTGTTCTTTGAATGTTTGGTAGAATTCACATGTAAATCCATCTGGCCCTGGAGATTTTTTCTTAGGGAGTTGCTTAATAGCTTGTTTTATTTCTTTTTCTAATATGGGGCTATTAAAATAATTTATATCCTCTTCTTTTAACCTGGGCAATCTATATTTTTGTAGATATTCCTCCATTTCATTTAGATTATCAAACTTACTGGCATAAAGTTGGGCAATGTAATTCCTAAATATTACTCTAATTTCCTCTTCATTGGAGGAAAGTTCTCCCTTATCATTTTTGAGACTAACAATTTGATTTTCCTCTTTCCTTTTTCTTATCAAGTTAACTAAAGGCTTATCTATTTTGTTGGTTTTTTCATAAAACCAACTGTTAGTTTTATTTATTAATTCAATAGTTTTCTTATTTTCAATTTTTTTAATTTCCCCTTTTATTTTTAGAATTTCCAATTTGGTATTTAATTGAGGGTTTTTAATTTGTTCTTTTTCTAGTTTTTTTTAATAATAAGCCCAATTCACTGATCTTTTCTTTCTCCATTTTATGCAAGTAAGTATCTAGAGATATAAAATTGCTTCTTATAACCGCTTTGGCCGTATCCCACAAATTTTGGTATGATGTCTCCTTATTGTCATTCTTTTGGATGAAATTATTGATTGTGTCTATGATTTGCTCTTTCACCCATTCATTCTTTAGGATTAGATTATTTAATTTCCAATTAACTTTTGGTCTATTTTCTCCTGGCCTTATATTGCATGTGATTTTTATTGCATCATGATCTGAAAAGGATGCATTTACTATTTCTGCCTTTCTTCATTTGATTTTGAGGTTTTTATGCCCTAACACATGGTCAATTTTTGTTTAAGTTTCATGAACCGCAGAGAAAAAAGTAAACTCCCTACTGTCTCCATTCAATTTTCTCTAAAGATCTATCATGCCTAACTTTTCTAACAATTGGTTTACCTCCCCAGTTTATTTTTTATTTATTTTGTGGTTTGATTTATCTAATTCTGAGAGAGCAAGGTTGAGATCCCCCAGTAGTATAGTTTGGCTGTCTATTTCTTCTTGCATCTCTCTTAATTTCTCCCCTAGGAATTTGGATGTTATATTACTTGGTGCATATATATTTAGTATTGATATTGCTACATTATTTATGGTACCCCAAAAGGATATTTTAGAAGCTTAAAGGAAACCTGGTTTCTTCTAATGAAGGTTTCAATAATGCCACAGAAATATTCCTGATGTGATCTTCCTCATGATCTAGTTTATTACCTGCCATTAAAACCAACTTACAGATCATTTCTTGGACTGACAAACGCTATGAAATATTTCTTTTAAAATCATCCATAAAGCATTTAGATACTCTGAATGTTAATTTCATGTAGAGAAGAATGTGTTACAATAAAGAACTTTATTTGCAAAGTCCTTTTCCATCAAGGCCACTTTTCCAGAAACACATCAGTTTGGATGTATTCCCTCCCTATTAGTGGAAGAAATCAATAAAATAAAACCTATCCTGAAAGACACTGAATGTTTGATGCCTTCCTTCTAAACCTTTCCATTAATGGAAATGAATTAATTTTTGAAATGTTATCTTAATGGGATAGAAAGTGTTAAATTAATTTGGAGATTTTCAGATCACCAGTCTCTTGGGTGTGTGTACTTCTACTAGTAGAGATCAAGATCCATTCATTCTTTCTTTTATGTGCTTCTTGTTTAAACTTTTCACCATATAGACTATAGAAAATCAGTGTATACCTGACCAGCCTCCTTCTTTTATCATACGTATCCATAATAAAATTTTACTTTTCTCTTTCCCTTCCTTTATCTGTTACTTTCCTCCAGTGCTTCACCATTTTTGCTACCTATGTTGTTTTCAATCTCTTGAGATAAGATTTGCTCCTGTATCACTCTAAAACTTCCTATCACCAAATCAAATGGTCTTTCTTCGGTCCTCATCCTCCTTTGCCTCTTTTTTTAGTTACTGACGCTACTGAATATCACATCCTAATGTACTTCTACAACTCTTGGCTTCAGAGACACCACATTCTCTTATTTTTTTATTCCTCTAACCACTTTCTTTTTTACCTCCTTCATTGTGCTGTTCAACAGCACAGGGCCAAGCACGTCATTGAACCTTCTCCCTAACACCACTTTAATAGCTTTTGTGTCAGCTCCCCATAATGCAAAGCCAAGTCAAGTATACTTTATATATGGTCACATTTTGTTATCTCTTTTTCTTTGTAGAGAAGACACCGCTATTCATCAGCTCCAATTTCTACAAATTGGTGGTGAAATGTTTGCAAAAACCCAGGCACTAAAAGTACAAAACAGTAGTATCAGGTTGTTAATAGTTGCAAAGAGAGATTTTGGCTCACAATGAAACTGCTGCTTTTATTCAATACATTCAATAGAGGTTGCTTTTAATTAATGTCCTGTTAAAACATGGAAGTTTTGTGATTATACAAAATAAAAGCCAGTTCTAGGTTAATAATACAATGGCATATGTGATCATTACCAAAAGTTTGTGCAATCTTGCTGACTAGACAAAAATCTTCTGTTCTCAAAATCACACTACAGCAAAGTCTCAGACTTGGAAGGGATTTGATAGACCCTTTCATGTGACCAATACCTCTAAAATGCTCCCATAGCTTGTCATCCAGTCTTTAATTAAAGTCTTTTAATGTGGGACCACTCAGTACTTTCCAAGGCAACCTGGTCCACTTTAATATAGTTTTCATTAGGAATTTGGATTCTATACATCAAAATCTTCTATAACTTTTAAACTCTGCTTCCTGAAACCAAATAGAACAAGACTATTTTCTTTTTGTGTTGTTTTTCAATTGTACTCCTTGTAATCACATGAACTACAGCATATCAGACCTCCACTATTTTCTGAAATCTGTCCAAACTCATGTCTATTGCTTCCATGCATCTTAACTTCTGCTATCCCCTTCTTGTTTTGCTTTCAATATTTCCCAACATCAGGGTCTTTTCAAGTTGACTCCTACCTTCTCATTGTGTGGCCAAAGTATTTGAGCTTTAACTTTATAGTATTTGACTTTCCAGTGAATAGTTTGAATTAATTTCCTTAAGTATTGACTGATTTGATGTCCTTGCTGTCCAAGGGACTCTCAGAGGTCTTCTCCAGTAGAATTTGAAAGTGTCAATTCTGCAGCACTTAGTTTTCTTTACAATTTGTTTCTCACAGCCATCACTACTGTAAAAAAATAGCTTTGACTGTACAGATCTTAGTGGACAAAGTGATGTCTCTCCTTTTCCATATGCTGTCCAGATGTTCCATAATTTTCCTTCCAAGGAGCAAGTGTCTTTTAATTTCATAGCTGCAGTCACTGTCTATAGTAATTTTTGAGCTCAAAAATATAAAATATGAAACTGTATCCATTTCTTCTCTCTCTATTTTCTAGGAAGTGATGGAACCAGTTGCCAAGATCTTAGTTCTTTGGGTTTTGTTATATTAAACTTCAAGCTAGCTTTTGCTCTCTCTTCTTTCATCCTTATCCTGAGGCTTAAGTCTGCATTCTTTCCCCTCAGAATGGTATTGTCTTCATATCTGAGATTGTTGATATTTCTCCCCACAACCTTAATTCTGGCTTTTGTTTCATCCAGTCTAGCATTGACATGATATAATCTACATATAAGTTAAATCGATAAGATGACAATATACAGCCTTATCTTAGTACTTTCCCAATCTTAAACCAATTAGTCATTCCATATTCAGTTCTAATTGTTTCTTCTTGAGCTGCATATAGATTCCTCAGGAGACATGTCAGATGATATGGTACTCCCATCTCTTTGAGAGCTTGATGCATTTTGTTTTGATCCATATAGTCAGACTTTAATATATAGCTAATAAAGCAGAACTAGGTTTTTTCCCCCTGGAACTCCCTTGCTTTCTCCGTAAATATTGGCAATTTGGACTCTAATTTGTTTGTCTCTTCAAAAACCTGTGGGAATTTCTGGTAAATTGTTGGTCCATATACTGCTGAAGCCCAGTATAGTGTCTTAAGCATAACTTGTTGGCATGTAAAATGAGCCCAATTGTTCAATAATTTGAAAATTCTTTGGCATTGCAATTCTTTAGGATTGGGATACAAACTGTTCTTTTCCTGGGCAGTGGCTACTATTGAGTTTTCCAAATGTGCTAGCATATTGAGTGCAGGAGTTTAAGAGCATCATCTTTTGGGTTTTATATAACTGTTGGAATTCTGTCACCTCAACTATCTTTCAAATATTTGAATCCCACTCCTTCACATATTCTGTTCTCAAATCATTATAGCACATTTACGAAACCCTGTCATATATAGGACACCAAGGTGAGATGCTGAGGTTGTGAAGTTAAAGCAAATGCTTGATTTCAAGAAATTTTACTTTATCGAACAAAACATCTCCAGTTCCTTTAACTCATCATCTTACTCATTCTTCATTTTTTAAAATGCTTCTTGAAACAAATATGACATCATTTAAATTTCAGGAATAAGCAACCAATAACAAGAGTATTAAAATATCTTTTATATTATTTTATATCATTTCTTATGGAATGGTTGCATATGCTAATTATCTTTAAAAAAAATAAAAGGGAATAAAGGGGAGAGCCAGTGTTGATATTCCAAAGTGTAAAGTTTGCTGAATCCTCTTATTCTTTGTAGGAAGTATAATGGAGTCTGCACTGGACATTAGAATATGAATTCTATTAAGGTTGTCCAAGATCATAAATTCTCTCTTTTTTGTTTAGATCTGTTTTATTATATATTTTTAGTTTTTATTAGATATTATATATATATTATATTTTTAGTTTTAAACATTTATAACATTTTGATTTATATTTTTCTCCTTTCCTTTTTCTCCTTACCCTTCCTAAGACAGCAAGCAATCATATTAAACATATTACAACATTAGTTGTATTGTAAAAGAAGAATCAGAACAAAGGGGAAAAACCATTAGAAAGAAAAAAAAAGAAAAAATTGCAATTGGTATGGTTCAATCTACATTCAGGTTCCTTAGTTCTTTCTCTGGATACAGAAAGTATTTTCCATTATGAGTCTTTTAAAATTATCTTAGGTAATTGTATTGCTGAAAAAAGCAAAGTGTTAAAATCAACCATTAAACAATGTTTCTATTACTGTGTACAATATACTCTTGGTTCTACTCACTTCATTCAGCATAAATTCATATAAATCTTTTTAGGTTTTTCTGAAATCTGCCTGCTCATGATTTCTTATAGAACAATAGTATTCCATTATGTTCATATTCCACAATTTGTTCAGCCATTCCCCAATTATTGGGCATCCTCCTCAATTTCTAATTCTTTGGCACAACAAAAAGAGCTGCCACAAATATTTTTGTACATGTGGTTCCTTTTTCTTTTGTGTCCGCTTTGGATAACAGAGCTAATAGTGTTATTGCTGTGTCAAAGGGTATGCACAGTTTTATAGTCATTTGGGCATAGTTCCAAATTGCTCTCCAAAATGCTGGATCGGTTCACAACTCCACCACAAATGCATTTCTCCTCTTCAATTTTTATCATTTACTTTTTCTGTCATATTAGCCAATCGGATAGGTGTGATGTGATATCTCAGAGTTGTTTTAATTTAGATTTCTCTAACCAAAACTGATTCAGAGCATTTTTCATATGACTAGAGATAGTTTTGATTTCTTCAACTGACAGATGCTTCTTCATTTCCTTTTACCATGTATCATTTGGGGAGTGGCTTAGCTCTTCTAAATTTGGCTCAGTTCTCTATATATTTCAGAAATTAGTCATTTTTCAGAAACATTAGATGTAGACATTGTTTCTCTGCTTTCTACTTCCCTTTTAATCTTGGTTATATTGACTTTGTACAAAACCTTTTTAATTTAGTGTAATCAAAATTTTCCATTTTTAATTTTATAATGTACTCTATTTCCTGTTTGGTCACAAATTCTTTCCTTTTCTATAATTCTGAATGATAAATTATTTCTTGCTTTCCTAATTTGCCTATGGTTACTTATATGTCTAAATCATATCCCTCTTTTGAACTTATCCTGGTAAATGGTATGAAATGTTGGTCAGTGCTTAATTTTTGCCGTATTATTTTCCAGATTTTCTAGCAATGTTTGTCAAATTGTGAGTTCTTATCCCAGAATCTGGAGTTTTAAAGTTTATCAAACACTGGATTTCTATAGTCACTGATTATTATGTCATGTTTATCTAAGCTATTCCACTGAATCACTACTCTATTTCTTAGCCAGTATTAATTTTAATGATTGCTGCTTTACAATAATGTAGTTTTGTTCTGGTGTAGCTAGACCGCCTTCCTTTGCAGTTTTTTTTTCATTGCTTCCCTTGATGTTCTTGACCTTTTGTTCTCCCAGATGAATTTTATTATTTTTTCTAGTTCTATAAAATAGTTTTTGGCAGTTTGATTTGTATGGCATTGAATAAATAAATTAGTTTAGGTAGAATTGTCATTTTTTATTATATTAGCTCAGCTTACCCATGAATAGTGGGTGTTTTTTAAAATTGTTTGAATCTGGTCAATTTTTGTATAGCTGTTGTGTCCTTCTGAGAAAAAAAAAAGTATGTTCTTTTCTATCCCCAATTTTCTCAATGGGTCTTTCATATTTAAGTTTTCTAAAATTCTTTTTTCCTGAAGGCAGAGCCAAGATGGTGAAGTAAAGGCAGGAACTCGCCCAAATTCTTCCCCAAACTGCCCCAAATTTCTTTGAATATTGACTCTAAACAAATTTTGGAGTGTCAGAACACCCAAAAAGACAGAGTAGAACATTTTCCAGCTGAAGTCAACTTAGAAAGTCAGCAGAAAAATTCTGTGACACCATGGTTGGAGACCAATATACAATCCTGGTGCAGACCACAGCAGCATAACCCCAGGCTCAGCCCCAGAATCAGCAAAGCAGGACTTCTGAATCAGTGGCAGTACTTGGGCCTTCCAGACCTCTTAACCAGGAGACACCAAAGAGCACTTGGAAGATCAGCAGAAAAGGTCTTTGAACACAGGGTGAGCACCTAGCATGCAATCCCAGTGCTGCTGCCCTAGTTCCAGCCATGGCTCCAGCATCAATGAGGCGTCACCTCTGAATCTGCATGATTACTGGTGGTTTATGGACTTCTTGGCCTGCGGTCTTCAGCGAGGACTTGGAATGTCAGAAGAGAGGGCCTGTGGCAACAGAGGGAGAGTCTGTCATGCAGTCTCAATGCAGACTGTGCCAGCACAGCCCTGGCCCTGGTCCCAGAGTCAGCAAAGAAGGACTCTGTTGCTTTAGCACAGTAGGTCTTACAGCTATAGTAGGGCAAAGACACTTTTCACAATTCCAGGGCAGAAAGAGGGCATCAGGTCCCTAGAGGGATCCCTGAAAACAATTGCACAAAACCCCACATTCTTGGGGCAGTTCACTCTCTTCCTTGGAAACAGAACCTTATTTTAACAAAGAGTTAAAAGCTGTGTATTTGGCTAGGAAAATGAGATGACAGCAGCAAAAAACAAAAACAAAAACAAAACATTTCTGATCATATAAAGTTACTATAATGACAAGGAAGATCAAAACACATAAAAGTCAAAGCTCCTATATCCAAAGCATTCAAAAAATTAGAATTGAGCTTAGGCTATGAAAGAGCTCAAAAGGGATTTTAAAAGTCAAGAGAGAGAAAAAAAATAGGAAAGAATTGAGAATGATGCAAAAGGAAATACAAAAAAGGAGAAGAATGCCTTAAAAAGAAAACGGCCAATTGGGAAAGGAGGTACAAAAGCTCACTGTGCAAAATGATTCCTAAAAAATTAGAATTTATCAAATAGAAGCTAATGACATTATGAGATATCAAGATACAATAAAGCAAAACCAAAAAAATAAAAAATAGAAAAAAATGTCATATCTCATTGGAAAAACAACTGACTTTGAAAATAGATCCAGGAAAGATAATTTAAAAATTGTTGGTCTACCTGAAAGTCATGATCAGCAAAAGAGCATGGACATCATTTTCAAGAAATTATCAAGGAAAACTATCCTGATATTCTAGAATATAAGGGTAAAATAGAAATTGAAAGAATCCATTGATCATGTCCTGAAAGAGACCCCAAAAGGAAAACTCCCAGGAATATTATAGCCAAATTCTGAGACTCCAAGGTCAAAGAGAAATATTGAAAATATCCAGAAAGAAACAATTCAAGTATAGTGGAGCCCAGTCAGGATAACACAATGTTTAGTAGCTTCTATATTAAAAGACCAGAGGACTTGGAATATGATATTCTGGAGAGCATTGAAGCTAGGATTACAGCCAAGAATCACCTACACAGTAAAACTGAGTATAATCCTTCAGAAGAAAAGGTAAACATTCAATCAAATAGAGGATTTTCAAACATTAATGATGAAAAGACCAGAGCTGAATGGAAAATTTGATTTTCAAATGCAGGACTCAGGAGAAGCATAAGGAGCTAATCAGGAAAGTGATATAAGGGACTTAATTAGGCTTTTATGTTTGCATTCCTACAAGGAAGGGTAATACTTGTAACTTATTAGAACTTTCTCATTATTATGGCTGTTTGAAAGAGTATATATAGGCAAAAAGCATAGGTGTGAGTTGAATATGAAAGGATAATATCTTTAATAATGATGAAATTAAAGGGGAAGAGAGGAATGTACTGTGAGAAATGGAAAAGGAGGAGTAGAATGGTGTAGATTATCTGCCATAAAAAAAAGGGAAGACAAAGCTTTTACAGTGGAAGGGAAAAAGGGAGAAGAGAGGGTGAGTGAGTGAATCTTACTCTCATCAGAATTGGCTCAAAGAAGAAATACTCAATATAGGTATAGAAATCTGTCTTACACTGCAGGAAAATAAGAGAAGAATGGGATATGGGAAGGGGGAAGGGTGATAAAGACTTTTGAGGACAAGCAGGGTGAAAAGAGAGAGAGGATAGAATAAATGCAGGAAAATACATTCAGCAATACTAATTGTAAAAAAGAATTTTGAAGCAAGTTTCTTTGATAAGGCCTTATTTCTCAAACATGTAGGGAACTGAGTCAAATTTATAAAAATATAAGAGCTATGCCCCAATTGATAAGTGATCAAAAGATGTAAAAGGGCTATAAATTTATGCATATCCGTTGACCTAACAATACCATTCCTAGGTATTAATACCAACAGAGATATTAAAAAGGAAAAAAAATATTTGTAGCATCTCTCAGGGGTAAAGAATTGGAAATTAAGCGGATGCCCATAAACTGGGAAAGGGCCAAGTAAATTGTGGTATATGATTGTCATGGAATGTCGGTGTTCTATGAGAAGTGATGAGAAGGATGCTCTTGGAAAAAACCTGGAATGTCCTCCATGCATGAACTCAACCAAAGGAAATGTACTCTACAAATTATTAGCAATGCTCTGGGATGACCAGTTGTAAATTGCTATTCTTAGCAGTACAATGCTGAAGGATTTATGATGACAACTTTTATCCATACCCAGAGAAGAAACTGATTTTATCTTAATATGGATTGAATCATACTCTCTCTTTTTTAATTTAATTTTTCTTGAAGAGTTTTATTAATTAGGTTGAGAGATCTATGTTTTTCTTATACAACATGACTTCTATGGAAATGTTTTATATAATTTCACATGTGGTTTCTTAAGGGGGTTCTGGGATAGGGATAAGGAAGAGAATCTGGAACTCAAAAGTTTAAAAAAAACAAATGTAAAAAAATATTGTTTTAAATGTGGCTGTGGAAAATATTAAATAAATAAAAAAGAGAAAAAAAATTCTGCTTCACCTCCTTAACTTCTTTCTTGTTTATTTGGTGATTGGATTTATCTAGTTTTGAAAGGCGGTGGGGGGGGTAGTATAGTGTTGCTGTCTCTTTCTTCCTGTAATTCACTTAACTTCTCCTTTAAGAATTTGGATGCTAGATACCATCTGTCTCACATTTATTTGTTCCATTCTTGCACGTGGCTCTTGACTCCTCTCAGCCCATCTCCTGGAATCCTCCTGTCTGCTCTGATGTTGAAACTAGCTGAGAACTGTGCTCCAAGAGCAAAAGACTCTGTAACCATCAGAACCAAAAAGTTCATGACAAAGAGACATCTTCAGCATAAACATATGGTTATAGAGGTCCTCCATCCTGAAAATGCCACAGTACCTAAGACTGAAATTAGAGAAAAATTGACCAAGATATACGAGACATCATTTTTGTCTTTGGATTCAGAACTCATTTTGGTGGTGGCAAAAAAACAGGCTTTGGCATGATTTATGATTCCCTTGACTATGTTAAGAAAAATGAACCAAAGCACAGACTTGCAAGGCATGACCTGTATGAGAAAAAAAAGACATTAAGAAAACAGCAAAAGGAACACAAGAACAGAATGAAGAAAGTTTGGGGTACTGTATAGGCAAATGTCAGTGCTGGCAAAACTAAAGAGTAAAAGGCTTTATGAGTGATTTTTATCCATGATGATAATGATTTTCATCAGCATAAATAAATTATGTAAAAACTTAAGAAGTTGGATGCTGTACCACTTGGTGCATATATGTTTAATATTAATATTACTATATTGTCTATTGTACCTTTTAGCAAGATGTAGTTTATTTCCTTATCCTTTGAATTAGAACTGTTTTTGCTTTTGCTCTTTCTGAGATTAGGATTGCTAACCCTTTACTTTTACTATGTATATCTCCATGCTTTAGATGTATTTCTTATAAATAACACATTCTAAGATTCTGGTTTTTAATCCACTCTGATATCTACTTCTGTTTTATGGGATAGTTCATCCCATTCACATTCACAGCTATGACTACCAACTATATATTTCCTTCCATTCTATTTTCTCCCTTGTTTATCCTTTTTTCTCTCTTTTTGTCCTGTGTATCCTCACCATTTTCTTGCTTTGGACAATTACCTCTCTCCATCTGCCCTCTTTTTTGTCCACCCCATTCCTTTTCTTTTCCTTTTCTCCTCCTATTTTCATATAGTGTAATATAAATTTCTATACCCAACTGTTTGTGTTATTCGCTCTTTGAGGCAAAATTGATGAAATTAATGTTCCAACAATGTTCATCCTCCTGCCTTCTTTCTATTTACTGTAACAGATCTTATTGTCATTTCATGTCATATAATTTAACCCATTTTGACTCTCCTTTCCTCTTCTCTCAGTACAATCCCTTTTCTACCTTTTAGTTTCTTTTTATCTTCTATGTATACCCCTTCTAATTGCCCTAACAAAGATACAGTTCTCAAGAGGTACAAGTGTTATCTTTCTATATAGGGATGTAAACAGTTTTACCTTTAAATAACATGTTGTTTTTTCTTTTGTATTTACCTTTTTATGCTTCTCTGGAGTATTTTATTTGAAGATTGAATTTTCTGTTTACTTCTGTTCTTTTCATCAGAAATGATTATATGTCCATCTTTTCCTCTGAAAAATTATACTCAATTTTGCTGTGTAGTTGATAGTTGTTTGGAGTCCAACCTTCTTTGACTTCTGAAATATTATATTCCATACCTTCCAAAGGTAGAAGCTGCTAAGTTCTTTGTAGTCTTGGTTACTCTGATATTTGAATTGTTTCTTGTGGTATTTTCTCCTTGAACTCATAATTCTGGAACTTGACTACAATATTTCTTGGAGATTTCATTTTGGGATCTCTTTAAGGAGGTGATTGGTGGATTCTTTCAGTGACTATTATAGCCTCTGCTTTTAGGATATCAGGGAAGTTTTACTTGATAATTTCTTGAAATATGTTGTCCAGATTCTTTTTTTTCAGTTATTCCAGTTGTCAGTCCAAAAATGATTTTCGAGTTCTATAAGAAAGTGCAATTTCCCTTTGAAGAATTCTGACATATCTTAAATTACAGTTTAAAATCAAGTTTTAAGAGTTAATCCCTCATCAGAATGTATATTGTGAACTGAAACAAAATAAATGGCTATGTACATTAGACATTCTGAATTATTTAAATAAAACAACTAATTTTTGCTATGTTAGGGAGTTTATTTTAATGTTTAGCATCCAAATATGTTTGTAATTAGTGTCATATTTTCTTTATAAGTTACATTTTACTTTTTTCACAGAATAGACCTATTTTCTAGGAGCCATTGCTGTGATTGGTTAGCATAATTTGTAATATGTGCACCAAAGAAATAATTACCCATGCTTCTTTTGGGGGTGAAACTACAATGAAATTTGATCTTGTTCAAAGATACCAGGAAATAAGAATACTTGTGTTGAAAATATGAGCATGAAATTGATATATCATGACTATAGTAATCTGCTTCTATTTATTTCATGTAGTGCTAATTTAAGTGAAATGAGTCATGGGGAAGAGCTTACAAAAGAAGGAAAAATGCTTTGAGAAAAAGAAAATTGTTATTCTAGGCATATAGCAGGACACAGGAATAATAGAAACACCTCTAGACTAAGAGCCAGAAAAAGATAAGACAAAGACGATGCGTACCAGTTTAGAAATATGGAGGTGTTTAAAGGGGGAAGCAAGTGAAAGATGTTAGACTGATAAATAAAACAGTCCTAACTCCTATTTTTTTAGAATTAAATTTTATTTATTTTTTGTTACATTTCAAGTTCTAAACTGTCTCCCTGCCTATCCCTCACCCCTTCGCATATTAGAGAAAGCCTTCACATATTTGATGCAGATGTACAAACATAAGTAGACCATATACTATGTATATTTCTGTTTATCAGTTCTTTCTCTGGAGTTGAATAGTGCTTATCTTCGTAGGTCCCTTAGAGTTGACTTGGGTATTTATAACACTCAGAAAAACTTGGTTTTTGTTCACAATTGTTCTTTGAATAATATTGCTGTTACTGTGTACAACATTCTCTTGGTTCTGCTCACTTCATTTTTCATTGTTTGATACAAGTCTTAATCAGCAGATAATTTTCTCTAACACAGACATATTTCATCACAATCATATGGCACAACTAATTTAGTCATTCCCCAATTAATAGGTATCCTCTCAATTTCTAGTTCTTTGCTACCACAAAGAGAGTTGCTATAAATATTTTAGAAACTGTAGGTTCTTTTCTTTTTTCTTTGATTCCCATAGTAAACAGACCTAATAGTGGTATTGCTGTGTCAAAGGGTATACAAGGTTTTATAACTCTTTGGTCATAATTCCAGATTGCACTCCAAAATGGTTAGATCAGTTCACAGTTCTACCAGCAGTGAATTAATATCTCCATTTTCCCACATCCTCACCAACATTTGTCATTTTCTGCTGCTATTGTTTAACTCAATCTGATAAGCATGAGATGATATCTCAAAGTTGTTTTAATTTGCATATTCTCTGAATAACAGTGATTTAGAACATTTTTATTTTACTATATATAATTTTGATTTCTTCTTCGAAAAACTTTGACCATTTATTATAAACTCTTTCTTTTTAAGAGTTGCAGAGTTGTTCCCAAAAAGAAATCCTTCAAGACATTACTATGTCCTAGAGGTTTGAGGAATATAAGGTATGTGTTTCAAATAAGTTCCTAGGGGACTTGATGATCTATAAGAGAAAATACATTTTCATTAATATTGATTTTACTTGAAAGGCACCACATTTAATTGATGATCAAGAACCAGTCACTGTTTTCTAAGCAGAATTATTCCAAGAAATAATTAGGCCCATTGACCAAAGTGTTCTAGGGCATCTTTCTATGACTCTGTCTTTTGCTGTAGTATCACCTGGTTCCCTTTCCTGGAGATGATTTTACATTTTTTTTTCTCCAAAAATGGTCACCTTTCTTTCCCACCCATCTCTCCTGGATATTGCATGAGTTATAAACGATAGCATAACCAGCCCCATGCTTATGCCTGCCACTCCAATGATTAACATTGTGATGCTAAATATCTGGAGGGGAGCGAGCTTTGGTAGTGGCTTAGTAATTTCACATCAACAAAATGGGAAAATTAAGCTGTTGTTGTCCTTTGAGCTGCTAGAGGAGTGACAGTAAATGTCAAAGATAAGTACTTCAATAGGCAATGACATTGCTTTTAGTTTTAATACAAGGCATAAATCTGCCAAATGGAGAAACACCCACAGCGTACAATAAGTGAATTTTGACAGAACAAATTGGTTTTTTCTCAGTCATTGATGCTGCATTATCTGAAAGAAAAGCAACATGGTTACTACAAAAAGGAGTAGAGTAACTTGGTTTTCCTGGCAATCAAATGTTCCTTCTCTAGTGTCTAAAGAGTCCAAGGAAAAGGTGCAAGAAATGGATTTGAATATACCCTTTCTAAGTTACTGATAAAAGGCAATGTGATGGGCAGATTTTTGATCTGCACCAGGCAGCATGGCTTAGGTCCAGGTTGAAAGAGAAAAAAATATCAAGAAAGATATTCCTTGAGTTTTAGTTGGGATTTATATACCCCCTAAATCCTTAGTACATTTTTATAAGAATGAAAACATATGGTATGTACTTATTTGTGTATACCTTGTATTCCTTCCAAGTAAAATCTAAACTCCTTAAGTACATGAATTATTTTTATCAGTATTTAGTATAATATTTTGTACCATATCAAGACTTGAAGGGATACTCATTTAATATAGTATCATAGCCTAGAAAAGAACTTTATATGAAGGATAGATAGATATACCCACAGGCAAACATGGATGGTCAAGTCAGTCATTAAAAAGTGGCTAAACACCTACTATGTGCCAATCATTGTACTAAATTCTGAGGAGACAAAGAAAAGTAAAAGACAGTCCTTGCCTGTGAGGATCTCACAATCTAATGGGAAAGAAAACATACAAACAACTATATAGAAACAAATTTTATACAGGATAAATTGGAAATTACAAAGAAGGAAAGTGCGAGGATTAAGGAGAGAGGGGTTAGGAAAAAACTTTCTATAGATGGTGGAATTTTACCTGGGACTTGAAGGGAGCCAGGAAAACCAAGAGGCAAGAAGAAGGAGCATATTCTATATATGGAAGGCAGCCAGTGAAAATGCTCAGGGGTAGAGAAATAAACTTAGAAGCTAGAGACTTGACTTGTAGTTGTAGCTTGTCTATTTAATAGTTATATGATAAGAAGTCACTTTACCTTTCTAGGGTTTAGTTTCCTCCAGTATAAAGTGGAGAAAAGTAAGTCTGCTCTATGTATTTACCTCAAAAGTGTTTTCAGTGGTTCAAGAGAATAATAAACTTTATCCAAACTTTGTATCTTGCCAAAACTGAATGTAGTTTTCGGTACATAGAGCTTAAAGAATGTTGGTTAACTTGAACTGAAAAATTTAATTTTTTGATTGAATTGAAAATTCAATTGAAAAAGATAAAGGGCTATACAAATATGAGGTGGCTAAAAAAGGAATAATATATTGTGATCATGAACAAGCTGCAGTAATTTAGTAGTAGAAGTAGCATAAATAATGTTATCAAAGAACTATATGACTGGAAAAGAAAAAATGGATCAATCAAATAGAACTAATGAATGAAAATTGATGGACCTAGATATTCCATTTGTATCCATGGAATATTAAGAGGTCTATAAGAAATTCCCTACCACATTGTCTTGAACTACCCCATGAATCCGGATTCTCATCATCTCATGCCTGGAAGCTTGATATAAGTTTGAGATTGATCTTCCACAATTGTAGAGCTTCTCACTCCATTTTTTTTAAAGCTTTTATCTTATGAATTTAGATGCTATACTTTTGGTGTATATATGTTTGATATTAAAATAGTTTCATTGTCTCTATTGCCTTTAGGTATATTTATGTTTCACCATATATGTCTCTTTTCATTAAGTATCTTTCACTTATCTCACAGGACTTTCCTAAATTCTTTTTTTTAGAATCCACTGATATATAGTAAATTCATTTCCATCTTCTCATTTTCATTCCATATATGTTTTAATTTTTCATCTCATTTCTTATAGTCAGCAAGTTTTTTGGTCTTCTTAGAAATTCACTTCTGACATTCTCTTTCATTTTGTGGGGGAGTTTCATCTCTTTATATTTAATATCATAATTGCCTGTTTTGCATCTTGGTTTTTTTGTTTATTTTATTTGCATTTTTCCTCTTTTTAACTGCTTGTTTCCTGTCCTTTCCCCTATGATTAATTTTGTTTACATTTTTCTTATTTTGACTTTTTATGTTCACAATATTGCTGTTACTATATAAATTAATCTCCTTGTTCTGCTTACTTTACTTTGCATACATTCATATGTCTTCCCAATTTTTTCTGAAATGATCCTCTTCATCATTTCTTGTATTGCAATAGTATTGCATCACATTTATATAGCACAACTTGTTCAGCCATTCCCTAGTTGATGGGCATCCCCTTAGTTTCCAATTCTTTCTCATCACAGAAAAAGCTGTTATAGATATTTTTCTGCATATGGGTTCTTTCTCTTTTGTTATGATCTCTTTGGGGTATCAACCTATTAGTGATGTTTCTGGATCAAAGATATGTACATTTAATAGATTTTGGGGGTGTAGTAGCAAAGAGCTATTGAGAAGTTTTGGATTAGTACATAGGTCTACCAATGGTTTATTAATGTATTTATTTTCCTACATCCTTTTCAGTATTCATCATTTTCCTTTCTTGTCATGTTAGCCAGTCTTAGGAATGCAAAGTGATACCCAACAGTTGTTTTAATGTGGGATCATATACTTATTAATAATATGATTCCTTCCTCTGAAAATTGCCTATTCATATCCCTTAACTGTTTTTCATTTGGGGATTAGCTGTTAAAAAAGAAAAGGAAAAAATTGTTAAATATCAAAATAACATTGCCTTAAACATATGTGTTATGAAGGCCACTCTTTTCCATCCTGATTAAGGGTAGGGTCAATTATACTCCAATTCATTTATTTATTTACTATTTTCCCCAGTTACAATCAAAACTTTTTTTCCATTTGTTTTATGATTTTTGAGTTCTAGGTTCTCTCCTTTATTTCCACCCACAATTAAAAAACCACATGTGAAGTTATGCAAAATATTTCCATTAAAGACAAGTTGTGAAAGAAAACATAAATCTCCCATCCTAATGAGAAAAAAAAACTTAAGAAAAATTAAGTTAAAGATAAAGAGAGAGAGGGGTAGAGAGAGGGAGAAGGAGAGGGAAGGAGGGAAAGAGGGAAAGGGGGGAAGAGAGAGAGAGAGAGAGAGAGAGAGAGAGAGAGAGAGAGAGAGAGATGGAGAATGCTTCTATCTGTATTCAGTGCCTTCTCTAAGTATGGATAGGATTTTTCATCCTAAATCCTTCAAAGTAGTTGTGGATGATTGTACTGCAGAGAATAACAAATTCATTTACAGCTGGTCATCTCAGAACATTGCTATTATTTTGTATACTGTATATTTTACTTTGATCATGGAGGACTTTCCAGGGTTTTTTTTTCCTGAGAGAGAGACAGAGACAGAGACAAAGACAGAGAGACAGAGACAGAGAGAGAGAAAACAGACACACACACACACACACACAGAGAGAGAGAGAGAGAGAGAGAGAGAGAGAGAGAGAGAGAGAGAGAAGGAGGGAGGGAGGGAGAGAGGGACAGAGAGAGGAATAATACTCCATCAGAGAAAGTTGCTTAAAAAATGTTTGGTTTTTTTACAATTACTATTGCTAATTGCATTTCCCACCATTTATTCTCCCTCTCAAAAGTGTTTTACTTCTGACCACTCCCTCCCCCAATATGCCCTCTCTTTTATCATCCTCTCTTCGTTGCCATATCCCATTCTTCTCCTATTTTCTTGCAGCGTAAGATAGATTTCTATACCCCTTTTAAGTCTGTATGTTATTTTCTATTTGAGCCAGTTCTGATGAGAGTAAGGTTCACTCACCCTCTCTTCCCCTTCTTCCTCTCCATTGTAAAAGCTTTTCTTTGTCTCTTTTTTATGGCAGATAAATTGTGCCATTCCTCTTCTCCCTTTCCCTTTCTCCTAGCAGATTCCTTTCTTACCCATTAATTTCATCATTTTTTTAAAAAAAAGATATTATCCCTTCATATTCAGCTCACGTCATGCCTTCTGTAACTTTCCCTCCTTTTAAACATTAATTACCAAATGTTCTTTAAAGAACAATTATTTCCTATGCTATTAAAATTATTCTAAAAATTGAGAAATATGATACTTTCAAACTCCCTTAATTAGGTAAATATTGTTCTTATGTCTCACTAATAAATGAGAAAAAGAAATTTATACCAGCATGAGAGAAGTGGGGAGAAGACAGACAGAGACATATACACATATACAGAGAGGAGATAGAAGCAGAGACAGAGAGAAGCAGAAAAAGAGAAACAGAGGAAGAGATAGAAAGACAAAGAGAGAGCTATCTGCTTAGTATTTCCTAAACTCTTCGGATATGATACAGATATAAACCAGGAAGCTAGTCCCTGCCATCAAGACATTTATGCTTAATGGAGTAAGCACATAAAGGGGAGTGAGAAAGTTTAGGAGATAAGTACAAGGGAGCCTCAATTCTGCCAAAATATGGCAAAAACTGCACCGTTAGAGATGATTGATGCAGGGGTAGAGTTGATGTTGCAGGTTGAGAGGAGGTAGACATGATGATCCATGTAGAACTGGCATGCAGTAGAACAGGTTACAAAATGGCTAACTCCTGAAAATGAATATCCATTAAATATTAATACAAAATTTTAATGTCTCCAAAAGTTATTCTCTATGACTAACCTATAATTTTACCAAGGATGTAAAGTTGTTTCAATATTAAAATTACTATTGACATACTTAATCTCATTAAAAATAAGTCATCCCCAAAATATATTATATTAATAGGTGCAAAAAAGGCCTTTGACAAAGTGGAAAATTCATTGGTACCAAGAATATCAAGAAACATAGTCATAAAAGACCATTTTAATAATACAAAAATGTGTATGTCTAAAACAAAAAAACAACAACATTATTTGCAATGGAGAAATACTAGAGGCTTCTTAATAAAAAGACCAGTAAAACAAGGATGTCTCCTTTTCCTATTATTATTTGACACACTTCCAGAAATTCTAGTGATAGCAATAGGATGAGAGAGCAATTAGAGGCTGAAAGCTAAACAAACAGGGGACAACCTAATTCTTAGTTGATGGTCCCATAGTTCATACCATAGAAAGCCCCAGAAAATCAATAACGAAACTAAAGATGATTAATAGCATCAGAGAAGTAGCAGAATACAAAATAAATCTGCAAAAATCAATTGCATTTCTAGTAGTAATAACATAATCTAAAGGTCTATTAATAAAAAGGAAATTTCATTAAACAATAACAAAATGCATAAAACTATGGAAACCAAGCTACGAAAGCATATTTAAGACATAAATACAATGACAAAACATGATTTAAAGAAATTAAAAATGACAAATAGTTGAAAGGATTATTTCTTAGTTTTGGTCATACCTTGTGAATATAAGAGAAATTACTTGGGTATGTAACTTAACTCATGTACTTAGTGTTATACAAATTGAACTGACATGAGAAGGGTACTTTAATGAGTTAGTCAAAATGATGACAAAATTCATTTGGAGTAACAAAATGTTTAAAATATCAGGGGGAATAATGAAAAAGATAGTAACAAAAAGGGGAAATAGACCATTTAGATCTTGAATTATAAAGCAAGAATTTTTAAAAATACTTGATCCTGGTTTCAAAATATGAAAATAACTCAGTAGAAAAGACTATTAATGAAGAATCAGGAAAAATGGAATTAAATGATCCAAAGTCTTAAAAAACTTGAAATATAAATTATTTGGTGATGAACGCCCTGTGTTTAGAGCTCCTGAGAAAACTGTAAAGTAGTAGAACAAAATTACATATATCAGAGTAAGTAATTTTAAGATAGAATTTATCATTTAAATCTATAAGGTCAAACCATTTAAAAGCAGTAAAAACAATATGAGAATCATATCAGGTATGGTTTGGCAATATGATGAATGGGAAAAGTTTGAGAAATTTTCTGGATAATTAATAATTTATTTATTATGGCTAGTGAAAAATTAATAAAAGGATGGTCATTTGGCCATCTCCCTTAAACCAAAAAAAAATCATAGAGGCCTCTCAACATTTATATGTCCTTGGATAATTGGGTTTTCCCCACAGGCAGCAACCATCTCTGATTGGTTAGCAATGATAGAATAATATTATAAAGAGAGGTGGATGTATTCTTTTTTTTATTTTTTTTATTTTAAGCTTTTTATTTGTATAACATATGTATGGGTAGTTCCCCAACCTTGATCTTTACAAAGCTTTCCAATACAAATTTTACCCCCAGTCCCCTCCCCTCCCCTAGATGGCAGGAAGTCCACTACATGTTAATAATGTTGAAATGCTTGAGAAGTTATGGAAGAAATATCCTATCTACAAGAAAAAAAAGAAGAATCAGAGAAAGGCAACACAATGCAAGCAAATGTCAATAGAGATCATGAAAATGTTACGTTGTGGTCCATATTTCATGTCCCTCTTTCTGGGTGTATGTGGTTTTCTTCAGTGAACAATTGGAACTGATTTGAGACAATTCTTTGTTGCAGAGAGCCATGTCCATCAGAATTGATCATCATGCAATATTGTTGTTGCTGTGCATGATGATCTCCTGGTTCTGCTCGTTTCACTCAGCATCAGTTCATGCAAGTCCCTCCAGGCCTCTCTGAAATCGTCCTGCTGGTCGTTTCTTACAGAGCAATAATATTCCATAACATTCATATACCATAATTTATTCAGCCACTCTCCAATTGATGGGCATCCCTTCAGTTTCCAGTTTCTAGACACTACAAAAAGGGCTGCCACAAACATTCGTGCACATGTGGGCCCCTTTCCCTCGCTAAGATCTCTTTGGGATATAAGCCCAATAGAAACACTGCTGGGTCAAAGGGTATGCACAGTTTGACAACTTTTTGAGCATAGCTCCAAATTGCTCTCCAGAATGGTTGGATCCGTTCACAGTTCCACCAACAATGTATTAGTGTCCCAGCCCTCCCACATCCCCTCCAACATTCATCGTTATCTTTTCCTGTCATTTTAGCCAATCTGACAGGTGTGTAGTGGTATCTCAGAGTTGTCTTAATTTGCATTTCTCTGATCAATAGTGATTTGGAGCAACTTTTCATATGACTAGAGATGGTTTTAATTTCATTATCTGAAAATTGTCTGTCCATATCCCTTGACCACTTATCTATTGAAGAGTGGCTTGAATTCTTATATATATGAGACAATTCCCTATATATTTTAGAAATGAGGCCTTTATCGGAACCATTAAATATAAAGATGATTTCCCAATTTGATGCTTCCCTCCTAATCTTGTCTGCATTATTTTTGCTTGTACAGAAACTTTTTAACTTAATATAGTCAAAATTATCCATCTGGTGTTCAATTAGGAGTTCCAAGTCTTCTTTGGACATAAATTTGTTCCATCTCCACAGGTCTGAGAGATAAACTATATTACGTTCCTCTAACTTGCTTACAAAGTCCCTCTTTATATCTAGATCATGAACCCATTTAGATCTTATCTTGGTATGTGGAGTTAGGTATGGGTCAAGCCCTAATTTCTTCCACACTAGTTTCCAATTTTCCCAGCAGTTTTTGCCAAATAGAGAGTATTTATCCCAAAAGCTGGGGTCTTTGGGTTTATCGAAGACTAGATTGTTAAGGTTAATGCCTAGGTTGCCCTGATAACCAATCCTGTGCCACTGATCGACTGCTCTATTTCTTATCCAGTACCAAACGGTTTTGATGACCGCTGCTTTATAATATAGTTTTAGATCTGGTACAGCAAGGCCACCTTCATCTGCCTTTTTTTCATTAATCCCCTTGAAATCCTTGACCTTTTGTTCTTCCAAATGAACTTTGCTACTATTTTTTCTAGATCTGTAAAATAATTTCTTGGGAGTTTGATTGGTATGGCACTAAATAAGTAGATTAGTTTGGGTAGTATTGTCATTTTTATTATATTCACTCTGCCTACCCATGAGCACTTAATGTTTTTCCAATTGATTAGGACTGATTTTATTTGTGTGGAAAGTGTTTTGTAATTTAGTTCGTATAGTTTCTGACTTTTCCTTGGCAGATAGATTCCCAAATATTTTATCCTATCATCTGCTATTTGGAATGGAATTTCTTTTTGTATCTCCTGCTGCTGAACTTTGTTGGTAATATATAAAAATGCTGATAATTTATGTGGATTAATTTTGAATCCTGCCACTTTGCTAAAGTTGTGAATTGTTTCTAGTAGTTTTTTAGTTGAGTCTCTAGGGTTCTCTAAGTATACCATCATGTCATCTGCAAAGAGTGATAATTTGGTTTCTTCATTACCTACTCTGATTCCTTTTATCTCTTTTTCTTCTCTTATTGCTAAAGCTAACATTTCTAATACAATATTAAATAGTAATGGTGACAGTGGGCAGCCTTGTTTCACTCCTGATCTTATGGGGAATGGTTTTAGTTTGTCTCCATTACATATGATGCTTGCTGATGGTTTTAAATAGATGCTACTGATCATTTTAAGGAAAAGCCCATTTATTCCTATACTCTCTAGTGTTTTTAATAGGAAAGGGTGTTGGATTTTGTCAAAGGCTTTTTCTGCATCTATTGAGATAATCATATGGTTTTTGTTAATTTGGTTATTAATATAATTAATTATGCTGATAGTTTTCCTAATATTGAACCAGCCGTGCATCCCTGGTATAAATCCTACTTGGTCATAGTGTACTATCCTGGGGATGACTTTCTGTAATCTCATTGCTAAAATCTTATTTAAAATTTTTGCATCAATATTCATTAGGGAAATTGTTCTATAGTTTTATTTCTCTGTTTTTACCCTACCTGGCTTAGCTATCAGCACCATATCAGTCTCATAGAAGAATTCTGGCATTATACCTTCTGTCCCTAATTTCTCAAATACTTTTTCTAGTATTGGAATCAATTGTTCCTTGAATGTTTGGTAGAATTCACCTGTAAATCCATCTGGCCCTGGAGATTTTTTCTTAGGGAGTTGGTTAATGGCTTGTTCTATTTCTTTTTCTAATATGGGACTATTTAAATAATTTATATCCTCTTCTGTTAACCTCGGCAATCTATATTCTTGTAGATATTCCTCCATTTCATTCAGATTATCAAACTTACTGGCATAAAGTTGGGCAAAGTAACTCCTAATTATTGCT
>JAJPUD010008107.1:0-18375 GCA_023553655.1 Myrmecobius fasciatus | reverse complement strand
TGGGTGTCGAATTTTTTGTTCAGATCCGGTCTTTTCATTAGAAATAGGTGAAATTCACCTATATCATTGAATGACCATCTTCTTCCCTGGAGGATAATGCTCATTCTAGCTGGATAGGTTATTCTTGGCTGTAATCCAAGTTCCTTTGCCCTTCGGAATATCTGGTTCCAGGCCCTTCAATCCTTCAGTGTGGAAGCTGACAGATCCTGTGTGATTCTAATTATTGGTATTTGAATTGTTTCTTTCTAGCTGATAGCAGAATCTGTTCCTTGGTGCTATAGTCCTGAAATTAGCCACGATATTCCTTGGGGTCTTAATTTTGGGATCTCTTTCAGGAGGTGATTGGTGAATTCTTTCAATGGTGATTTTGCCCTTTGATTCTACAATCTCAGGGCAGTTTTCTTTCAGGATTTCCTGGAAGATAGTGTTTAGATTCTTTTTTTGATCATGGCTTTCAGGAAGTCCAATAATCCTTAGATTGTCTCTCCTAGATCTATTTTCTAAGTCAGTTGTTTTTCCTAGGAGATATTTCATAATTTCTTCTAATTTTTCATTTTTTTGTTTTTGTTTGACTGATTCTTCAAGTCTTAGTGAGTCATTCACTTGCATTTATTCAATTCTTATTTTTAGTGTTGTTTTCTTTAGTTACCTTTTTAAGCTCCTTTTGTAACTGGCCAATTTGTTCATTGCACTCTTTTTCCACTTCACTAATTTTATTTTTTAATAAATTGTTGTCTTTTTCATATCTCTTTTGCAGGGCATCATATCCTTCATGCAAGATACTGTATCCTTCTTGCACTGATTTCAGTTTATTTTCCCATTTATCCTCCAGCTCTCTTTTGAGGTTCTTCTTTATGCAATCTTCCAGAAAGGCCTTTTGAAAAGGGGACCAGTGATGGTCCTTGCTGTTTTTTTTCTTGATTTTTGTCTAAAGAAACCTCTGGATCTGAGGTCGTTTCTTTGCCTTGATAAAAGCTGTCTATGGTGAGAGCTCTCTTTTGCTTCTTCATCATTTTTTTAGACAGCATGGATATCTCTTTAAGGTAGGGGAAAAAAAAAGAAACGGTGGCTGAAGATGCTTTGCCCTGGGGCACCTCAGAGAGTTGACTTAAGGTGCTGGGCCAGTGGGGGCTAGGACTAAGTCCGAATTACTCCTTAAACAAGGCAAGTCTGCCAGAATACCTGCCCCCAATCAGGGCAGAGTGTCCCTAGTGCCTCAGATAAACTCCAGGTGTTTGGAATTTGGAGTTTGGAGTTTGGAATTTCTGCCACACTGAGCTGATCTGAGTCCCACCCTCACTTCCGGCCTGCACAGGGGTCGTCTATCTATCTCTCTGTCCGAGTCCTACTAACCTGATATGAAGTTATCCAGAGATCCGTGCCCAAATATTTCTGAGTTCGTTGACTTGAAGATCAGTTCAGAGGCTTATTTTATTGTTGATTTGAGAGAAGATCGGAGGAGAGGCAGAAAGTCACCTTTTCACTCCGCCATCTTGGCTCTGCCCCCCGAGGTGGATTTATTCTAATGAGGAGCTGGGTAATGTGCTTTTGATTATGTCACTCTTACTTCCAGAGCACCCTCAGCTTCCTGCAATCTAGGCAAAAAATCTGTACCCTACTTAAATCTGGGTAGAACACAATATGCTAGATTTAACCTAAATTAGATTCTTTTTGTAAAGTTTTTCTAATTGAGTGGAGTAATAATTCCACCATAGGGTAAGATTTTTTTGGTGGGGTAAATTTTTGTCCAAAATCATTAATGTTTTTTAAAGACTAACTGTATTAACCTACAGGAGTTTATTTCTAAATGAGGAAATAGAAAAATCTTAGTCTCAATAATCAGTTGTTAATATAAGAAAGAAATAATCATTTCTCTTAAGAGATAGTTCTTAAGTAAATAGGTGATAGAGACAATCATAAAAAGCAGATTGCTTTGATTACATGGAAGTTAAAATCAATTTTGTAAGATAGAAGTTTACACTCCCACTTTGATTCCTTAAATTCCAGAAGGCTCAAATACTTGGACTGAACCAAGTAATTAAAAGGGCCAAGTAAGTGCAATTAAGTCCCTCCCATGAAAGAAATAAAGTACTTTCATCATGAGATAAAGACAGGTAGTGCCACATAGAAAATATCTTTTAATTGGCTGAAAAAATTGGGCATGTTTTTGAAACTCTGTATAATAAACTTTGAATCACTCATTCAAGCAGTGAACCAGTTTAGTGGGAAAGAAATTATATTCACACCCTTGAAAGGAAGGTTACTTGAAAGGATAAGGGAATTTCTCTTTCTCATGTTTTCCCCGTCCGTAAGTAACCAAATGAGTTCAGGAAATGTATATATGTCCATTAATGACCAGAGGCAATAGCAACAGTTGTTGGAGTACCAGCTGAGTTCTTGTAGACAACAAAAGAAGAAATACCTGCTGAGGGATATGAAAAGATAGCCACCCAAGGATGGAAAGAATATAAAATCTGATACTGTTTCCATTACTTCTTCCTCTATTTGCAGGAAATAATAGGATCAGTTGCCAAGAGCTTAGGTTTTGTTTTTTGTTTTTCTTTTTGTTAAGTTTCAAGCCAGTTTTTTTCACCCTTATCACGAGGTTTCTTTTCTTTTCTTTTTTTTTTTTTTCACTATTTCCCCTTGGAGTTGGTTTCATCTGCATATCTGAAATTGTTGCTATTTTTTCTTGGCAACCTTAATTAACTATATCATCAGTGAAGCAGAACTAGATGTTTTTTTGGAACTCCTTTGTTTTCTCTGTAATACAGCAGGTGTTGGTACTTTGTTCTCTTGGAATATGGTAATTTGCCTCTTGTAAAATCAGCCTAAACTTCTAGTAATTCTTGGTTCACATATTACTCAAGCATACCTTGGAGAGTCTTAAAAACATAACTCTGTTAGTGTGTGAAATGAATGTAATTGTTTAGTAACTTGAACATTTATTAGCATTGATTGCTCTTCCTTAGGATTGGGGTGTAAACTGATCTTTTCCAATGTGGTACCTACTATTGAGTTTTCCAAATTTTTTTTGTATATTGAGTACAAAATTTTAACGGTATCATCTAATAGAATTTTAATTAGCTTTGGTCGAGTCCCATTACTTATGTTAGCCTTATTATCAGCAAAATTTCTTAAGACCCACTTGATTTCATTCTACAAGGTGTATGCCTCTAAATCAGTAACTGTACCATTATTGTTATTAATAATGTTAATATCTTTCTTATATAGTTTTTCTGTATATTCTTGCTTCTTTTTTTAATATTTTCTACTTATGTTATGTCCTTACCATTTTTGTCCTTTATTCTAATTTTTCATGAAAAATTCCCTTGATATCTCTAATTTTCTTGAAAAGATCTGTCTTTCCTATTCTATTGTTTTTTTTTCTTTTTCTTTGTATTGATCATTTAAGAAAACGTTTTCATCTCTCCTTGCTATTCTCTGGAATTCTGTATTAAGTTCAGCATATTTTTTCCATTCTCCTTTCCCTTTCCCTTTCCTTCTTTCCTCATTTTTTATAAAGCCTCATGAGACAGCCATTTTGCTTTTTTTTTCCTTCTCTTTCTTTGAGAATTTTTTTGTTGCCCTGTGTATATTATTGTGAACCTCTGTCCATAGTTCTTCAGGCAGTCTTCAGAACTAGTAAGGTAAATCTATTAATCTCTTCCACTTCACCTTCATAGATCATACATGTATAGTCTGATGCTTTTCTCTCCTTTCTTTAAGTCTGAATTTCGCAGGAAAAAGCTAATTATTTAAGCCACAATCAGCTCCAGGTCTTGTTTTAACTGACTGTATGGAGATTCTCCATCTTTGGCTGGGAAGTATATAATCTATGTGGGAAGTGTTTTGCATGTGGTCATCCATGTGTAGAGTTGCCTTTTGAATTGTCAAAATAGTATATTTGCCATGATTAGCAAGTTATCCTTACAAAATTCTGTTAGCTTCTTTCTTACTTTATTTTTTCTTCCAAAACCAAAATTGTCTATTATTCTATTCTGATTTCTTGCTTTAGTACTCTAATCTCCTATGATGAAAGTGATTTTTTAAAATCTTTCTAGAAGGTGCAGGTGTTCATAGAACTGATCAACTTTGGTATCAATGGTTGAAGTACTTATATTATTGTGCTGTTGAAAATTTTGCATTGGAATCAAATAGATATCCTTTTTTCATTTTTGAGATTATATCCCAATCCAACTTTTCTAACCCTTTTATTGACTATGAGGGCTACTTCATTTCTTCTAAGATATTCTTGTCTACAGGAGCATTTATTATAATCAAATGAATTAACTCACTCATTTCCTTCCATTTAAGGTCATGGACACTCAAGATGTTACCCAGAAAAGTTGAATATAATCCTATAGTGAAAAATTGAATTTTTGATTAAATTGAGGACTTCATAATATTCCTTATGAAAAGACTGATGCTTTGTAAAAATTCTAAGGGTCAAACATGAGTTAAGTGAAACATTACAGGATAAACAGGAATGAAAGACCATAAGGGACTTAAATAAAGATAAAATGTGTACATTATAATATAGGGAGATACTTTCTCTGTCCCTTCTGAACTTTTTCATTACCAAGGTTCAGAGATAATATCTAAGTAGACAGAAGGCCTAGGAGTGATTCTGTCAGGTTTTGATGGTCTTAAAAGAAAAATGGAAATGGAAGGGAAGAGAAATACAATAGATGTAAAAAAGAAAGAAGCAGGGGAATACACTAGCTGGGGGGGAAAGATAAGATGATTAGGAGAAATTAGCTCATATAATCAGTGTGTCCACTTAGAAAACTTTACAAACAAGGAGAAAGGAAGGGGAGAGGATAACACTTAAACTTTACTAATTTTCACTGGCTTAAAGAGAAAAACACACACACACAATTGAAGTACAGAAATATGTTGCACTCATTGTAGTACCTGATACATACTATGGCTAAGTTTACGAATACTTTTTTGGTCTAGACTTGTGAGTTCCTTGTTCCTGGGAATTCTGAATAAAGAAATTTATTCTATTAATGAAGATTAGCAAATAATAAGAAGGTAGAGCTTATCCCTGGGATCCCTGGGATCCCTGGGATCCCTGGGAAGTGGATACAATATAGCTCTTGAAGTCAAGAAGATCCTGCTTTTGAATATCCTGCCTTAGTCAGGAAGTAGCTGTGTGATTTTGTCCAAATTATTAAATTTCTCCCAACCTCAGTTTTCTTATCAATAAAATGGTATAATAGCTGTACTGCATAGGAACTTTGTATTGATCAAATGAGATACGTGTAAAGTCCTTGGCAGATTTTAAAGTCCTATCCTGATAATTGCTATTGCTATTAGTATAGATTTTGAGAATGGGGGGGACAGCATTGAGTATTTTACTGAATTGCCCAAGATCACAAGCCAATATTTGTTTGAGGCAATCTTGCTCAGTTAAGATCTAACTTATCCTGAAGCCTTCTGAATTTTTATTATATCTTACTCTATTCTGTTCAGTTATAGACTGCATTATATTAAATCACATTATATATCATACATTAGTTATTTTATCCTAATTACATTATGTTTTATCACATTCACTTTATTATATATTCTCATTTTTACTGGAAATTTTTGGATCATTTTTTCCTTTAAAATATAATGCCTCTTGTGTTATTATGTTTCCTGAAATCTTTGGCCCTTTTGCTTTCTTTTTTACACCATTGGTTTTATTTGTTTCAATTACCAACTTACAGGTAACAATAACCTTTCTCTCTCAGTCTTTTAGTCCTTCAGCCTGTTTTATTTTGTTTCTCATCCTTCACCTTTCTATGATCCTACTCTGTACATTTTTTTTCCTGTGCATCTCCCGTATATTAGGTGGCTTTAGCCTTGTCCAGTTGTGGGCCATGAAGCCTTGCTCTGTGTGAACTTTTCTTTCAGAAATAGATGCTCTTTCTCCTCTAGTTTGCTTTCTGCTATCAGGTTTTGCCCTTCTACTTGCAGAATTGCACAATTTTGTGGTTGGGTAGAATTAATGATTTCTAGCTCATAGTGATAGTACTGGGGATGCTGGGAGGACTTGGACTGTATGGAAGCTGCCACAACTAGAACTTCAAATACAAACTTGCCTCAGTGATTTGCTGGAAACGTCTGGTGTACGGGTAGATTAGGAGTGGTTAGAATATGTTTGTTGAAAATCATGGTTTTTTCAGTTTTATATTTTTATCTCCAATACTTTTCATGGTTCTTGACACATAATATGTGTTAAATAAGTGTTTTAACATGCTTGCTTAATTAGGAGGTAGGTTTAGGTAGTTCAACCTTTTTTATGTAAAAAAACCAAAAACTTAATCTTATATGGACAAACTCCCATTTCTCTTTATTGCTGCATTTTTAATTAGGAAGGACTTTTCATATTTCTTGTCATTTTGAGGTTGTGGGATAAATGAGTCATGCTGAGAACATCTATATTACGAGTTAACATCACCTGGTACATATCATATGAAAAGGAGAAAGAATTACCATAAGAAAAATAATCAAGACCTCAACTTAAAAATTCTCTCCGGATTTCTGGGGGTGGAGCCAAGATGGTAGAGAGCAGACACGACTCTGTAACCTCCTCTAACCTTTTCTCAAACCAACAGCAGATTAAGCTTCTAAAATGTCTTTTGAAGTCAAAGAATCCACAAACATTTGGAGGAAAAATTATCTGAAATGTTTGAAAATGTTAGTTTAGAGGGTTTTTTTTAAGAAAATTCTTATTAATGAAAACTATTGTCTTTAAGGTTTATGAAAGTTAAAAACTACAGAAGATGATTGTTAAGGGATATGGAATGTGGAAAATAGAACAGAAGACCCAAATTTTTCCCTTTTATTTCAGAACAAGTTTCATCATAAAAAGATCACTTACTCAGTATTTTGGATCTGATATCTCTTCTTTTCACTTCAGTGAAATTGTTTGTGGGAAAATTGTCCCTTTCTTGGTCCTCTGCTATTTTACCATATGTCTTCCCTTCAGTACATTCCATTTAGGAATATATACAAGAAATTTATGTCTCAGCATATGTGATATGTGTACTATACTTTGTACGGCAGATAATATCTTAATGAAAATCCTAAAAATCTCTAATTATCAAATATATAAATCTGATCTTTGACTAGCATTAAGCATTTGAGATGATTAAATAGAAAATTAAACCCTTTATCACTATAAAAGTGACTATTTAGTCATATAGAAAAGGTGCTTTTGAAAAATATAGCTCACAATTTCAATATCCTTAAACTAAGTTATATTTTATTTATTGTACATCATTCAATGGTATATGCCATAAAATAATTATTCATAGCATAGTTACTTGGGGATCTATTCATTATTACCCAAGGAAGAATTAAGTTATGGACATCTGTCAAAATGCTTATTTGTTTGCTGAGTTTTCATTGGAATTTACAAGCCTTTTGCAAAACATTGTTGCAAAGAAATTAGAAGGATTTTCATGATTGCTATATTAGAAAAATACAAAAGCAATGCAACATCAGCTTTTGAATAAGGAGGATTCTAAAGCCTGTCATTTTATGTACCCTTAGAACATTTCTTTATCATTTTATTTTCAGACTTAGGCATCTGTTTGTTTTCAAGTATTTTATGTCTGTTATTAATATTGTTATTAATTAGTTAAGTACAATTTCATTTAAAAAATTGGCTTAAATTTAACAAAAATATATTCTTCCATGTAATGGTAAAGACATAGGCTCAGAATAACATTTTAATGTTATATGTAGTCAAGATATAATGTTTTTACTTAAATAAAACATTACTATTTTTCATGATAGAAAAAAATAGAATTTTAGAACTAGAAGGAACCTTAATTAAGCCTCAGCATTATATTCATTTACTTGCCATTAATTCTTTGGCTCTTATGCATATATCTGTGTATTTGTAAATAATATATGTATATATACACACATATGCATATATGTATACATACACATGCACATATATGTGTACTATAATGTATTTTTGAATGTGCATGTGAGGCTTGAAAGAGAATTTAAAGGAATCAATGTTTAATCATAAACCTTTTAATATATCAGAAATTATATATATCATATCCAATGATATGTCAACAAGTTTGGACAATTAAATGGAATGGGAAAAAATGTAGAAAACATAAAATATGCAAACAAAGCAGAAAATAGAGAATTTTTTAAAAAATATCAAAAATCAACAAAGAAAATTAAGCCAAGTATGAAAGAAATTTCAAAAATAATATCCTGGTTGTAATGTCTTTGCAAGATAATTCTATCAAATATTTGAAGGAGAAAGATGGCCTATGTTCCATAAAATTTTCACAAAAATAGTGAAAGAAGGTACTTTTTTAGACAGTTTTTTCTCATGAGGCATAAATATAATGCCACATAATGTAGTGTTTCCTTGAAATGATCAGCCCATCCTTCCCTGTGTCTAGCATTAGTTCTTCTTGCTGTGACTGCAATCCATTCCCTCTGGTTTTGTCCTTTATGGGAATAAAGAGTATGCATTTTTCCTCTTAATCATACCTAGAAAATTCTGGGATACAAAAGGATCCCTGAAGGCTAAAACCATCACAGACTATTTCAAAAGCAGCAGGTTTTCCCTTTACCTAGCTTTAGGCCTTGTAACTGGAGTTGTCAATCCAATTTTTCATTTTGTTTTGTACTTTTCAAGGGAAACACTGGCTCTCCAAGAAAGTGCTTTTTTTCTACCCAGTCCATCTCAAAGTCTTTTATCTTCTTCATAGAACAGAGTCTCAGAGGCCTCATGTGACTCTTTTCCCCAACTCTCTTTGCTCATGGTTCCAGTGATATCTAGTCCAGATTATCTAAGAATAATTCATGGCTCTGATCAGTGACACACAATGATGTTTTTAGTTCCATTTACAATTTCTCTGTTAGTCAAAAAGAAACCAAAGACTCCAGCTCTTTTTCTGTGAGGGTTGAGACTAGGCATTTTATCTTGGTTGTAATGGGAAGAAAAAAAAACTAAAATCACTTGATCTTACTTCTATGTGGTGCCAGCCATTTTGACATAAATAAGATGGAGGATGACTTAGTCTTCTATATTTCTGGATATTTATTTCAGTGTTACTAGGAAGAACCTGTGGTCCCAAATATCAAAGCTACTGAGTTGTTAATGGTCCTTGAAATCCTGCAGCTAATATTCCTGGGTAAAGGGTTGAAAGAATGAGTTCTTTAAAACAATATATTGGAATTAAACTACATTCTGGGATCATCATGATTACAGTGATCGGAGTTCCTAAATCTTTGAAGTTGTTTGTCTTCAAAATATTGTCATTTTACGAATTGTTCTCTGGGTTTTGTTCATTTTCCTCTGGATCAAGCTCATAAAAGCCATCTCACATTTCTCTGAGACTGTCTTTCCTCATTTCTTATAGCACAGTAGCATACTGCCACATTTATATATGAAGTTCAGCCATTCCTCGATTCATAGGCACCATTAATTTAAATTAATAAAAAAAATCTTTAAAGAGATGGAAGAAAACCTCTAGCATATTAATTGGACCACATGTGGCAAAATTTTGGAGGACATAAAAAATTACACAGGCATGTTTTTATTTCAATTTTTGTCATCTGAGGAATAATCCAAATCAAGGAAATGGCACATCCATTTGAGTAGTTAAGGCCTTGAAGACCTCATTAATCTAAGTCTTATGCCCTTCACAATTTATACACAATTATCCAAAGTACAGTTAACGAGGAAGTGGTGCTAAAAAGGAGGCAAATTTCATGTCATAACCACCACTGTGATTTGGCAAGGTGACATCTAAGATCTTATGACATCTGTTGACATTCTGCCTCTCCCTCTGTCTTCTATTACCAAACCCCATCTTTGTCCTGATTCTTACCTCTTCTCTATCGCTGGACCCATCCTTTGTCTCCCAGACCTTCACCCCTGTTCTAGCTTCACTTTCCTCCTTTATTCATCTTGTCTCCTTGGTGAACCAGTTCCAACTCTAAGTCCCTTGTCCTTTAACATGTCACTAATAGCCCTGCTAAGACTCAACCTTAGGTCATTTCCACCATGCACTAACTTTGCTGCTCTCTATATGCTGCTGAAAGAAGGTGGAGACAATCTCACAATCATTCCCATTATTATTGGCATTCAATTTCTCCCTGTCTACTGGCTGCTTTCTTATTGGCCCCAAACACACCCATGTCTACCCCAGTATCATTCCTCTTCGGCCTTTGATGGCTGTTCTTCTGTAGAAGGTCATTCAATAGGTTTTTTCACTTCCTCTCCTCTCATTATCTTCTTAACTTTCTGTAGTCTGACTTCTGACCTTATATTTTTATTAAAACTGCTCTTCTGAATGTTACCAATGATTTCTTAATTGCCAAATCCAATGGCCTTTTCTTGATCTTCATCCCTCTTGACCTTTCTGCAATTTTGGATGCTTAAATACCCTCTTTACTTTGCTATTTCTCTCTAGATATCCAGGACACTATCCTCCCCTTGTTCTCCTCTATCAATATGATCCTTCCTTCTCAGCCTCTGTCTTCATCTAAGTCATGCCCATTAACTATGAGTATCCCCCAGGGCTTTTTCTGGACTTCAGTTCAAATCTGACCTTATTATTTTTATGACCATGGGCAAGTCACTTAACCTTTACTTATCTAATTTTCCTTAACTGTAAAATGGAGATAATAATAGAAACTACCTCACAGAATTGTTGTATGGTTCAAGTGAGATAATAGTTGTAAAGAACTTAATTTATAGCTGCTTTGTACATAGTAAGTGCTATATAAATGTGTATCTATTTTTTTCTCTATTTTTGTCCTTCCCTCTTCTGTTTTTATACTATACTATTTCACTTGATAATTTTATCACCTCCCATGGATTTTGTTATCATCTCTATGCTGATGATTCTCATATCTGCATATCTAATCTAAATCTCTCTGCTGACCTGTTAGCTGTCTCAAACAGGATGTCTTGTAGACAACTTTAAATCAATATGTCCAAAACTAAGTTCATTCTCTTTACCCAAAATCTTTTCTTCTTCTAAGCTTTTCTATTTATTTATTTATTGAATTTTAAAGCTTTTTTAAAGCTTTTTTTTAATTTTCAAAACATATGCATAGATAGTTTTCAACATTTACCCTTTTTTATATATAAAGCTTTTCATTTACAAAACATATGAGTGATTTTTCAACATTGACCTTTGCAAAAACTTTTTTTCCCAAGCTTTTCCCCTCGTTCCCCCCATCCCCACCCCTAGATGACAGGTAATCTAATACATGCTAAATAGTATAAATTATATGACAAATACAATACATGTATACATATCTATACAGTTATCTTACTGCACAAGAAAAATCAGAACTAGAAAGAGGGAAGAAAAAAAAAACAACCTAAGAAGGAAAACAAAATGCATGGAAATATTCACAGAAAGCATTAAAATGCTGTGTTGTGGTTCACACTCAGTTCCCACAGGCCTTCAACATTTACCCTTGCAAAACCTTGTGTTTCAAATTTTTTTCTCCCTTTTTCCCCCTCCCACTCCCTTAGGTGGCAAATCATCCAAAATATGTTAAACATGTGCAATTCTTCTTTGCATATTTCCACAGTTATCATGCTGCACAAGAAAAATCAGATCAAAATGGAAAAAAAAAGAATGGAAAAGAAAACAAAAAGCAAATAACAACAAGAAGCGTGAAAAAGCTGTTTTGTGATCCACAGTCAGTCCCCACAGTCCTCTCTCTGGGGGCAGATGGCTTTTTCTATCACAAGACCATGGGAACTGCCCCAATTATCTCATTGTTGAAAAGAGCTAAGTCTATCACAGTTGATCATCATATAATCTTGTTGCATTGTACAATGATCTCCTGGTTCTGCTCCTTTCACTTCACATCAGTTCATGTAAGTCTCTCCAGGCCTCCAGCTGATCGTTTCTTATAGAACAGTAATATTCCATATACCATAGCTTATTCAGCCATTCTTCACCTGATACCTTCCACTTATTTTCCAGTTTCTTGCCACTTTTCCTCCTTTAAGATCTCTTTGGGATATAAGCTCAGTAAAAACACTGCTGGGTCAAAGGGCATGCACAGTTTGATAGCCCTTTGGGCACAGTTCCAAATCGCTTTCCAGAATGGTTGCATCACTTCACAACTTCACCAACAATGTATTAGTGTCCTAGTTTCCCATATCCCCTCCAACATTTATCATTATCTTTTCCTCTCATCTTAGCCAATCTGAGAGGTGTGTAGTAGTACCTCAGAGTTGTCTTAATTTGCATTTCTCCAATCTATACTACTTAGACCATTTTTTCCTGTGACTAGAAATGGTTTTAATTTCTTCATCTGAAAATTGTTCATATCCTTGAACCATTTATCACTTGAAGAATGTAAACTTTTTTGTTTTTTGTCACAGGTACCACAATCCTCCTTGCAACCTAGACATCATCCTCACAACTCTCTTTTCCCTTCTCGTCCCCCATCATGTCCAATCTTTCACCAAGTCCTACTAATTTTACTTTTGTGATATCTCTATAATATGCTGCTATCTCTTCTGGCAGCACATCCTGCTATATAATCTCTCACCTACTGACATTTGAACTATTGCAGTAGGTCACTGGTTGTTCTGCTAGCCAAAAGTTTGTCTTCATTCCAGCCCTTCCTCCATTCAGCTGTTCGAGAAATTTTCCTGAAGTGAATGTCCAACCATGTAACCTTTCCTGTTGAATAAATTCCAGGGGCTCCTTATCACTTTCAGGATCAAATATGAAATCTCCTATTTGGCCCACTCTGTTGGCCTTATGGAGTGAGGAATAATGTTTTCCAGTCCTTTTCAAGGGAACTTCTTTGTTATGACAGAGAAAACTCTATCTCTTCCATAGATTTTCTCAACAAGTGAAGGTGGGGGACTTTTCTATTTTCCCTCTCTCTAGGAACAAGCTCTAGAAGTTGCAGGCACATGTCAGTGAGAATATATTTGCAAGACTAGGATCCAAGTTCCCAGTTGCCTCTTCCCCTTTATGTTTCTTTCCCTAATAAACAAGGGTCGTTGAACAATGATCCTGAGAGATGGATGTTTTGACCTTTGGTAGCTACCTCATGAGTTACCAATACAGGGAGAAAATGGCAAAATAAGAGGAGGAAGAGAAAAAAGACAATTAGGAGTAGCAATAGTAGTAGTGGCGGTGGTGATACTAGTAGTCATAGCAGTAGTGGTTGTTGTAGTAGTAGTAGTAATTGTTGCTGTTGTTGATGATGATGATGATGACCAGGAAGATGATGACTGTGGTGTTTACAGACTTTAGTTTAAGAACCCCTGCAGTAATAACCCTTTCCTCTGATCTCTAGCTCATGCATGCTGGGATTAGGATTTCTAAAAATGGCTCATTGGAGTAAAAATCCATCAGTACAGAGCAATGGTGATAACCCACAGGGTTCATCCTAAAAAGGGATCTTATCTGTATAACTTTGTGAAAAATAAGGTATTATAGAAACTGGCAGAAAACCCCCCAAAGCTAAAAGCTTTACATTTAAGTAAGAATCGGGTATTTGTCTGACCAGCAGGGCCTGCTCTGCAAGAAGCATTGATAATGTGTTGGCAGTGCTAGGTGTTTCTGTCAGGACCAGCAGGCTCATAGGAAGGAAGTTGATTTAAAGGAAATCATTTTCAATTACATCTAGAGAAGTACTTTTCAGAATGGTACACAGGGATTTAGCCATGTGACTCATATTAATATTAATAGGAGTCATGCAGCGCAATCCCTATGCAGTGCTTTATAAAAGTACCCTAGAGAGGTTACAGAGAGGCATTTTTGCTTCTCATGGTATGGCTAAAACTCATATGATTATAATTGTGAGTTACTCAGTAGAAAGTATTTTGGAAAAAAAATGTGATCAGGGCTCTTTCATTTTGCCATATAAGCTGATGCTTTTATTAGAGGTCTGTACTCCCCAACCTGGGTCTTGGCTACAGAGACCATGAGGTGGCAAAAGATACTTGAATATTGCAAGTGACCATAAATTCAAGGCCAAATAGCTTGGAGCTTTCGAGTGAATGTATGTTTTTGGAATAAAAAATGGTCCAAGTAGAACCTTCTTAAATAGTCTCACACTGATGCGATGACCCTAAGTGTCTTTTGTGTCAAGCCAAATTTTAAACTTTTTTTAGGAGTACAAAAAGATTTCCTGATTTGATGCTTTAAAGTCAAGTATGTTTAAAGAAAAATTGAATCTTGGTTCCAATTAAATTCATAGGACTGCTTGTGGCATGTTTTCAGACCAAAGGACTCTATTGGAGTTAACATTTTTCCTAATCAGTAATGTTATGTTGTGTGCAAATGAATTAGAAGGCCTAGAAGACTTGACCCTGGGTCAGTGTGAAGGATTAGAACAGATTTACAAATTCATGGGTTAGAAATACTTTCTCTCATACTACTAAATAGCAGCCTGTCCTAAGAAATAACAAGTCAGAGGGGATAAATAGGGAGGGAAAATTCAGAGGGAGAGTGGATTAGGACTAAGCAATACCAACTCCCAGGAGATAGAAAAATAGTTCTAGGTCTTGTGAAGTACCCAAAACAGAAATGTAAAGAAGTAATCAGAAGTCAGGAATGAATAAATTCTAGTATGTAAATGCAATGGGTTACTATTGTGCTGAACTCTTATCAGCTTAATGACCAACTAAGATTCTAGAGGATTAATGATGAAACATGCTATCTACATCCTGATAGAATATGAAGGACTCTAAGTACAATTAATTATTACTCATAGACAATGTGAAAATTTGTTTTGATTTACTATACTCTGGTTGTTTTTCTTCTGTTCTCAAAAAGGGGGCAGAAGGGGTGAGAAGGAGGGTTTTGGCTGATAAAAACAAATACAATATGAAAAAAGGAAAGTATTTATAAAGTGATTGGCCCAGGTGAGGAAAAAGGCTACAATGTGGTTTAAGGGGAACTAAATGGCTGTTAATTTCAAAAGGCTGTGTAATGAGCAGAAGGGAAGAAGACAGAATGGTCTTTTTCTCAATAAGGTATAAGGCAAACTCCTCATTTTAGGGCGTTGTAGAAGGGGTTAGGATAGGAGGATTGAGGAGAGGAGAAAAACTTTTTTATAATAAAAGTTTTTTTAAAAAAATATATGCAAAGATAGTCTCCAACACCCACTCCTGCAAAACCCTGTGTTCCAAATTTTTCTCCTTCCCTTTCCACTTTCCCCCTCCCCTAGACAACAAGCAATCCAGTATATCCTAAACATGTGCAATTGAGAAGGAAAACTTTGAAACAGCCACTGTGAGAAATGGGATAAAGCTCATTATGAAGGAATAGAATATTTGTCTTGTGATTATATGTAAATATTTGTGTATATATAGATTTCCATATATGTACTGTTTATATGTATGTGTGTTTACCTAAAATTTTATGCCTTTAAAAGCATTAATCTGAGAAGGGGTCCCTGACCAAAGGGATCTATGACATAAAAAAGATTAAGAACTCCTGCTTTAGAAAGAATAAGGCATAGGGTAAGATAGCAGGTTAGGAGGTTATAATTAGGAAAATGAATTTCAATGTTCTTGATGACTGAAATGATTATTTGTAGCTGGTGAAAAGATCAATGTTGTGAACATTTTTTGTGGTTGAAGCAAAATAGAGAAGTACATCCCGGGAATTGAGAAGGCTATTCAATCAACATTCAACATGTTTGTTGAAGTCTCTTCATAGGAGATCAGGAATTGAAGTAGAGATAAACATTGTGAACCATTTTCTTTTTTTTTCCTTTATTAAAGCTTTTTATTTGCAAAACATATGTATGAGTAATTCTTCAACATTGACCCTTACAAAGCTTTCCGTTACAAATTTTCCCCCCTAGTCCTCACCCCTCCCCTAGATGGCAGGAAATCCACTACATGTTAATTATGTTAAAATACCTGACAAATTGAATATATGTATACATGTTTCCATACTTATCATTGTTGTGCAAGAAAAATCGTATCTACACAAAAGACATATCAGATAAAGGAAACACAATGCAAGCAAACATCAATAGAGAGCATGAAAATGTTATGTTGTGGTCCACATTTCATATCCCTCTCTCTGGGTGTATATGGCTTTCTTCACTGAACAATTTGAACTGGTTTGAAACATTTCATTGTTGAAGAGAGCCATGTCCATCATAATTGATCATCATATAGTACTGTTGTTGCCGTGTATAATGATCTCCTGTGTGAACCATTTTGTTGAAGGACTAGATGTTCAGGAAATAGATTAGATGTCAATGAAATCCATGGGAATTATAGAAAGGGAAGTATGGTGGTAATTATGTAAAGTAAATTCAAAATATATGCCAAACACTATAAAGCAGCTTCAAGAAAGAGAGAGTACTGATATGGGTATCAGGAAAGACATCACGCAGAAGGGATGGTCTGTGTTTCTGTCTGAGTCATTATAAAGAATTATAATTATAGAAATATAGAAAACCAGTTCTTTATTCCCATGAAAGTATCTACCATCTCCCATACCTATCTAAATGCTATAAATTCTTTAAGCATCAATACAAATTGCCCTTGCTCTGTGAAGCTTTTACCTCAAACTTCCTCTTAAGGCTAGTAGTGCTTATAGTTTAGAATTTAGAATCTCACCAAATCAGACCTGGAAAGGGAACTCAGAAAACATGTGGCTCCATAGCCACCACTGCTGTTGTTGCCCTCAGCCATGGGCAAGCTCCCCCTCAGTGAAGGCTGCCTTGTGCAGGGCTCCTAGATTGGAGCCACTATACTGAGGTCATGCAGGTTGGTGGGCAGGACTATGTGGCTGCAGCATATGGTATCCCACTCCTAAAACAGTAGTACTGGAAAGGACCTGGAGTGGCTGGCATGCTCAGCAGGAGGAGAAGCTACAGGGCCAAGAGTCCCCTGGGAAGCAGTGAGGGTCAGAGCATGCAGGACTTCTGGTAGTTCTTAGCCTCAGGTGGCCACCAGAGACCTGGTCAACTGAGGGTTTGAGACCATGTATTTTGCCTCCACATCCTCATGTTTCTCTGACCTTTCCCCCACCAAGGAAGCTTGGATGGGATGTGTTGAGGGGAGAGTATAAAAGTCCATATTCCTCTTATAAAGTGAGTTGGATCAAGAAGAGAGGATCCTGAACAAGAATAGGCGGAGCCAAGATGGCGGAGTGAAAAGGTGACTTTCTGCCTCTCCTCCGATCTTCTCTCAAATCAGCAATAAAATAAGCCTCTGAACTGATCTTCAAGTCAACGAACTCAGAAATATTTGGGCACGGCTCTCTGGAGAACTTCATATCAGGTTAGTCGGACTCGGACAGAGAGATAAATAGAGGACAACTGTGCAGGCCGGAAGTGAGGGTGGGACTCAGCTCGGCTCATCGTGGAAGAAATTCCAAACTCCAAACTCCAAATTCCAAACACCTGGAGTTTATCTGAGGCACTCGGGATACTCTGCCCTGATTGGGGGCAGGTGTTCTGGCAGACTTGCCTTGTTTAAGGAGTAATTCGGACTTAGTCCTAGCCCCCACCAGCCCAGCACCTTAAGTCAACTCGCCGAAGTGCCCCAGGGCAAAGCGTCTTCAGCCGAGGTTTTTTTTTTTTTTTTTCCCCTACCTTAAAGAGATATCCACTCTGTCTTAAAAAAAAAGTGATGAAGAAGCAAAAGAGAGCTCTCACCATAGACAGCTTTTATCAAGGCAAAGAAACAACCTCAGATACAGAGGTTTCTTTAGACAAAAATCCAGAAAAAAACAGCAACGACCATCACTGGTCCCCGTTTCAAAAGGCCTTTCTGGAAGATTGCATAAAGAACCTCAAAAGAGAGCTGGAGGATAAATGGGAAAATAAGTTGAAATTAGTGCAAGAAGGATACAGTATCTTGCAAGAAGGATATGATGCTCTGCAAAAGAGGTATGAAACAGACACCAAGTTATTAAAAAATAAAATTAGTGAAGTGGAAAAAGAGTGCAATGAACAAATTGGCCAGTTACAAAAGGAACTTAAAAAGGTAACTGAAGAAAACAACAATTTAAAAATAAGAATTGAACAAATGCAAGTGAATGACTCACTAAGACTTCAAGAATCAGTCAAACAAAAACAAAAAAATGAAAAATTAGAAGAAAATATGAAATATCTCCTAGGAAAAACAACTGACTTAGAAAATAGATCTAGGAGAGACAATCTAAGGATTATTGGACTTCCTGAAAGCCATGATCAAAAAAAGAATCTAAACACTATCTTCCAGGAAATCCTGAAAGAAAATTGCCCTGAGATTGTAGAATCAAAGGGCAAAATCAGCATTGAAAGAATTCACCGATCACCTCCTGAAAGAGACCCCAAAATTAAAACCCCAAGGAATATCGTGGCTAAATTTCAGGACTATAGCACCAAGGA
>JAJPUD010008106.1:70896-95078 GCA_023553655.1 Myrmecobius fasciatus | reverse complement strand
TTTTTCAGTGAATTGTTGTCTTTTTCCAATTCACCAATTTTGTTTTTCAGTTCACCATTTTTATTTTCCAGTGAATTGGTGATTTTTTCCAATTCACCAATTTTGTTTTTCAGTGAACTGTTTTCTTTTTCCAATTCACCAGTCCTATTTTCCAGTTTTTGATATTTCTGTTGCCCTGATCTCAATTTATTTCCCCATTCTTCTTCTAGCTCTCTTTTGAGATTCTTAATGCAATCATCCAGGTAAGCCTTCTGAAAGGGAGACCAACTTAAGTCTGCCTTTGTGGCTTCATGTGTTTTCATAATGTCAGGATCTGGGGACTGTTCTATTTTTTCTCCGTAAAAGCTTTCTATGGTGAGAGCTCTCTTCTGCTTCTTGCTCATGATTTAAAGTTGGGATATTGGTCAAAAGCTGAGAAAACTGCAACAATTTGTATTTGCCCTGGGGCAGTTTGCCGAGTTGACTTCCGGTCTGAGGCTGGTCGGGCTAGATTCGCACTAGGACCACGTTTTCAGCTGTTCTCGATCCACCCCCTTCCAAAGGCAGATCTGCCAAAGCACCTGCCCGCAAGCAGAGCAAAGTGGCCCAGGCGTCTCCCAGGGGCTTCCTGGGTGCCCAAAATCTGCCCCTCTATCGCAGCCCTGACTTCCGCCCCGGCTGGAGTCTAATCGCGAGCAGCGGCCGATTTCCCCTGAGGCTAACCTTCTCCGGAGTTCTTTCACGGTAGATCTTTGATAGAAGTGCGTTGTAGTCCAAATGCTTGGAGGTGCTCTCACTCAGAAACCAGTTGGAAGGCTTACTTTGTCTGGGTCTGAGGGAATGTCGGAGGAGTTCACAAAGAAAGCTGTCCGCAGTTCGCCATCTTGGCTCCGCCCCCAACTTTATTGTTGGTAGCATCTATTTAAAACCATCAGCTAACATCATATGTAATGGTGATAAACTGGAACCATTCCCAATAAGATTAGGGGTGAAACAAGGTTGCCCCCATCACCATTACTATTCAATATTGTATTAGAAATGCTAGCCTTGGCAATAAGACAAGAAAAAAAGATTAAAGGAATTAGAGTAGGTCATGAGGAAACCAAATTATCACTCTTTGCAGATGATATGATGGTCTACCTAGAGAACCCTAGAGAATCAACTAAAAAACTATTAGAATTAATCCACAACTTTAGCAAAGTTGCAGGATACAAAATAAATCCACATAAATCATCAGCATTTTTATATATCACCAACAAAATGCAAGAGCAAGAGATACAAAGAGAAATTCCATTCAAAATAACTATCGATAGTATAAAATATTTGGGAATATATCTGCCAAGGGAAAGTCAGGATCTATATGAGCAAAACTACAAAACACTCTCCACACAAATAAAGTCAGATCTAAACAATTGGAAAAACATCAAGTGCTCTTGGATAGGTCGAGCGAATATAATAAACATGGCAATACTACCTAAACTAATCTATTTGTTTAGTGCTATACCAATCAAACTCCCAAGAGATTATTTAACTGACCTAGAAAAAATAACAGAATTCATCTGGAAAAACAAAAGGTCAAGAATTTCAAGGGAATTAATGAAAAAAATGCAAATGAGGGTGGCCTAGCTGTACCAGATCTAAAACTATATTATAAAGCAGTGGTCACCAAAACCATTTGATACTGGTTAAGAAATAGAGTAGTGGATCAGTGGAATAGGTTAGGTTCACAGGACAAAATACTCAATGACAATAGTAATCTAGTGTTTGGTAAACCCGAAGACCCCAGTTTTTGGGATAAAAAGACTATTTGACAAAAACTGCTGGGATAATTGGAAACTAGTATGGAAGAAATTAGGCATTGACCCACACCTAACACCATATACCAAGATAAGGTCAAAATGGATTCATGATCTAGGCATAAAGAATGATATTATAAACAAATTAGAACAATGTAGGATGGTTTACCTCTCAGACCTGTGGAGGGGGAAGGAATTTGTGACCAAAGAAGAACTAGAGGTCATCATTAATCACAAAATAGATAAGTTTGACTATATCAAGTTAAAAAGTTTTTTTACAAACAAAATGAATGCAGACAAGATTAGAAGGGTAGCAGTAAACTGGGAAAAATATTTTTACATCCAAAGGTTCTGACAAAGGCCTCATTTCTAAAATATATAGAGAATTGACCCAAATTTTTAAGAATTCAAGCCATTCTCCAATTGATAAATGGTCAAAAGATATCAACAGACAATTTTCAGACGAAGAAATTGAAACTATTTCTGGTCACATGAAAAGGTGCTCCAAGTCACTATTGATCAGAGAAATGCAAATTAAGACAACTCTGAGATACCACTACACACCTGTCAGATTGGCTAAAATGACAGGAAATGATAATGATAACTGTTGGAGGGGATGTGGGAAAACTGGGACACTGATACATTGTTGGTGGAACTGTGAACGGATCCAACCATTCTGGAGAGCAATTTGGAGCTGTGCTAAAAAAGTTATCAAACTGTGCATACCATTTGACCCATCAGTGTTTCTACTGGGCCTATATCCCAAAGATATTTTAAAGGAGGGAAAGGGACCCACATGTGCAAAAATGCTTGTGGCAGCCCTTTTTGTAGTGGCAAGAAACTGGAAATTGAAAAGATGCCCATCAATTGGAGAGTGGCTGAATAAATTATGGTATATGAATGTTATGGAATATTATTGTTCTGTAAGAAACGACCAACAGGAGAATTTCAGAGAGGCCTGGAGAGACTTGCATGAACTGATGCTGAGTGAAATCAGCAGAACCAGGAGAACATTATACACAGCAACAAGACTATATGATGATCAATTCTGATGGACATGGTTCTCTTCAACAATGATGTGATTCAAACCAGTTCCTATTGTTCAGCGATGAAGATAGTTATGTACATCCAGAGAGAGGCCTGTGGGAACTGAGTGTGAACCACAACACAGCATTTTAATGCTTTCTGTGAATATTTCCATGCATTTTGTTTTCCTTCTTAGTTTGTTTTTTTTCCTTCTTCTCTTTCTAGATCTGATGTTTCTTGTGCAGTAAGATAACTGTATAGATATGTATACATGTATTGTATTTGTCATATAACTTATCCTATTTAGCATGTATTAGATTACCTGTGATCTAGGGGCGGGTGGTGGGGGGAAGGAGGGGAAAAGCTTGGGAAAAAAAGTTTTTGCAAAGGTCAATGTAGAAAAATCACTCATATGTTTTGTAAATAAAAAGCTTTATTAAAAAAAAGACTTCAATTCCAAGAGATTCATTGTTGATTTGCTATTTGGAAAATACTACTTATTTATAGCACGAAAAAGTCTTTGTTCATTAGGTTACCATACTCTTAGAACACTGAAAAGCATATTGGACTAGGAGTGGGGGAATATGGGAGCACTTATTAGAAAGAATTTTATTTTATTAGAAAGAATTTTGAACTTGGAATTGGGAAACTTAACCTGAATTCAAATTCTAGCTCTGAGATTTATTACTGTGAACAAATTATTTAATGTTATTGAGCTTCAGTTGCCTCAATTATAAAATGGCACTATAGCACCTATCTCATACAGTTACTATAAGGATCAAATAGGGGTCTAATGTATGTAAAGTACACCGAAAACATTAGAATATGATATACATGTCAGCTATTAATAGTAATGGACCTCCTTTTCCCCACTTCTCCAATTTTTCAGAGTGTCTCCCTTCTTTCAGGTCTCATTTGGGTGTTTTTGCTTCCATGAGACTATATCTGAATTTTCTCCTTTCCCTTCAATTTTTCCCTCTTCAAATTTATCAAACATCTCTCTTTTCCATTTATCTCAAGTTTCTTTGAATTCTTGTACATAGTTATTCTTAGTTTAGTATTCTTTCTACCACACCATGCTGTAGCATAGGGCAGTACATAATTGATGGACAAAATGAGTGGGAGATAAAGTTAGATTAAAGGACTATGCTGGGGAGAACATTGAATGTCACAATGTAGACTTTGTACTCTATCTTTGAAGCAATGGAGGGACTTTAGAAGTTTTGATACTAACCGATGAAAATGGCATTTTAGGGAGATTAATGGGGTGGTAGGGTGCAGGATGGATGGAAGAAGAGACTGCAATTAGGAAGACAAGTTAGGTAGTTAGTGCAGTATTACAGATAAAGTAGTAATGGTAGGGATAGAAAGCAAGGGAGAGAGATGAGAGACATTTTGGAGAAAGAAATGCCAGAATTTGGTGGCTGATTGAATTAAAGAGATTGAGCACATAGGATAATTAAATGATATCTCTGAAGTTTCAAAATCTGAGTGATAGGGAGAAGGCAGTTCCATTGTAAGACAGAGAAGTTGGGTTGGGAAGAAGGTAAAGAGTTGGAATATGCTCTCAAAGAGGCACTAGAAAAATTGAAAAGGAAGAGAACAAGCTCAATTTAGGACACACTGAATTTGAAGTATTGGCAGGATATCCAAATCAAGACTTGATAGTGATATTTGAGTCATTTGCATAGAAATGATAGCTAAAGCCACAGGCATAAGTAAATTCTCTCCAAGGAAATATGGAGAAAGATACAGAAAGGTCCAAACTAAGCATTTGGGAATATTCATAGTCAGGCCTGAGAAGGAATAATACAAAAGATATGAAGAGAATTAGGATGATGGTTCAGAATTTGAGAAGCAAGCTTCAAGAAGGAAGTCAGTGGTATTGGATGTTACAGAGGTCAAGAAAAAAAGAATACAGAACAAAGGTTATTTATTTATTTTTTATATATGGGAGATTAGGAGATAATTGGAGACCTTCAAATCTCAGTTGAATGATGGTAAAATAGAAGCCAAATTGCAGAGAGTTAAGAAGAGGCTGAAGATTGGAGAAATGGAGACAGTGTCAACTACTCATTTGAATGAAAAGGCATTTAATAAACCATTACTATGTGATAGATAATGTGATAAACACTGGGAACACAAATAGAAAAAATGGGATATCTTTGCCCTCAAGGAGTTTTTGAATGAGGGAAAACAACACATAAGTAGAAGTGACAGATTGGTCAGAATAGAAGGGAAACAACAAGAGAATGATTGCAGGGGATAAGATCGGGATCTCCCACCTTTTTTTAATGATAAGGAATCAGAGAGAGAGAGAGAGAAATGAGAATTACAGAATATGGAGTAGAGCTAGAAGAGGCTGTATAGATCATTTAACCCATCCCTTCATTTTACAGGTGTGGAAAATGAGAGACATACTGATGAAGTGAGCCCTGATAGAGATCAATACCTTCCATTCCAACTTTAAATCCAGTGTTCTTTCCACTGCATTGTGAGCCATCTCTGGCATTTAACAAGTAGAGCTCATGGGACTGAAAGACAAAGCTAGAATGACACAGACGCTCCCAGAAACTGTCATAATTGCTAATGAAAGATCAGGTCATGTGTACTCAGTGTGGAAAGGATAGCAGGTCAGGCACCTGATTTTTTGAGCACAAATTCTTCTGTCTTCACAATCCTTAGGAGGAAGCATGTGTGATTTGAATTTTTTTTTTAAGACATGGGCCAGGGTTGAAGGTATAGTAAGTCTCACCTTCTTTACCATATAAGATATTTCTAATTTACCTGACATATTTCTAAATTTCTCTCTAGAAATTGCTTAGAATATTTTCTTTTTTTAATATGTTCTGTCTGCACTTCCCACCTAGATTGTGATATGGTCCTTCAAGGCAGACACCATCCTTTTCTTTTATTCTCTACAGTTCTTGGAACATACAGAAGTTTCTCAGTAAATACCTATTGGAGGACCCCCATCCCCATCATTGGTTATTAATCATTTCTTTCAGGACTGAAGAGATCAATATGGAGGGAGTAGGTGGGAATCATTTCATGAAGAATGTTAGATGTGCGCTGGGCAGGAGGAAGAATGGGGGAAGTATCCCCTAGGAAGATGTAATTCTTGTCTGTCCTTCCTTTTCAAAGAGGACCCTGTCACCAGGGAGGTGATTCTATGACATGCAAATGAATTGGATTAAGTGAGGGAGGATTGTACAAAATCACTAACCTTACTTTCTCCTCTAGAGCCTTCTGGGTCCAGTGTCAAGATATAGATCAGGAAGACTGGAAACTGCCCTGGACGCAGTGGGAGACCTTGGCCTTTTTAAGCTAAGGTCTTTAATGGGTCTCAGTTTGACTTCGGCAATAGCCAATCAGAAAAAAAAATCAATTAGACAGGGGAAGACCCTCAGGGTTTCTGGCCAAAGCAGAAATAATATCTATTTACATTCAGTCTGGGCCAATCAGGGCCCAAACAATGACCAAGTGGGACTTGGCCTGGGACCTCTTCATTTCATGTCATGGCATCACCTTCTTGATGTTAAGGCCCTTTTTGAGAACTAAGGACAAATAATAGCCTCTGTAAGTAGGAGCTACCCAACTGGGGACCCGACTGGAACTGGCCAGTTGGACAACACAGCTCCTTTTCTTTTCTTTCTTTTTCTTTTTTTCTTTTTCTTCTTTCTCTCCCCTTCCTTTTTTACCATATAGGGCATTATATCCTTACCTGAGGGTGCTCTGTCTAAAGGAAAGTAAATTTTAATTGTGAAAATCTTGCCTTATATGTTGGGCTAAGATTGTGCTTAAAATGGAGATCATTTCCAGGGAGATGCACAGTAGAGCAAAAAGGAAGAATGAGGGCCTTCATGTTTGTATTAATGTTTAGAGAATAACTTCAATGGCTTTGGTCTTTGGACAATCATATGCTGAGAAATTTCAAAGCCACAAGCAAGTTGTTTAGGACCTCTTATCTCTGAGGAGCAAAAACAAAACAACACAAAAAAAGGATTCAGTGCTTCAGAATTGGCAAAGAAAGGAACTCTAAGCAATTAAAAGTTCATCATGACCTCATTTTCTAGTGCTTTTTGAGGATAAAATACAAAATTCTGAGTCTGGCTTTTAAGCCCCCTCCACAATCTAGTGCCAGCTTATTTTTCCAAACTCCTTTCTTATAACTCTCCTTTAAACACTACTTCAAGGCAAGCTGGACTGCCAGCTGTTTCTTACACTGGAAATTCATTTTTCTACCTCTCCTGACATTGCTTTGACTCTCCTATGCCTCAAATGCATTTCTTCCTCATCTCCACTTTTTAGGTCCTTCTTTGTCCAGGCCCTTATTTTCTGCTGTTCTGATAGTCCTTTAAAGAAAGTGACTTAGATGTCACCTTATTGAAGACTTCCCTGATCTCTCTAGATGTTCAAGTTTTTGCCCACTTCATATTTTTGTGTTTCCCAATCTGTATCTGATTATATCCTGTAGTAGAATAAAAACTTCTTGAGGGAAGGGACTATTTCATTCTTTCCTTTGAATCCCGGGCACAGCACATTGCATGTTTTAGGCTCTTAATCTACTTTTCACTCTGACCTCTGCCTCTCTCCCCACTAATCACTTAACTGAGAATGAGAGGGAAGAGGAGATTAACTACTTAGTGAGAGAACAGGCATAGATGAGCTGGGGGAATTTGAAAGTCTATGTGGATTTCTGAAATGGATTTATATCAAGAGTTCTCATATTACATGTGGGCAGAATTAAATATCTTATTGATCCAAGATGAATATATTTTTATTTCTTTCTCCTGTCATGGACTTGGGATACAATCATTTTCAGGGCCACAATGCAGCACTAGCTAAGGAGAGAAGCCAGGGTTGTATTCCACACTAGTAAGGAGCCAGAATCAGAAGTTTTTGAGATAGAAGATTCAAGCACTAAAATCTGGAGTCAGAAAGAAATACAGGGGCTGTAAAACCAACCAAGATTGTAAGATCAGCATACAGACAACTTAGAGGAATGGTGAACTTAGAACGAATATTTCCTTCTTCTCCTATCTTCTGAGAACAGTACTGGAGAATGATCAGACTCCTTTGTGTCTATTTTGTATGGAAAGAATTTCAGGTGAGAAAGGACTCTGAAAGGGAAATGTTATATATGGAGAGAGTCTGACATAAAGGGAAAATGAGGGACACTTTTTCACAGCATCAGAGTGATAATTACCCATGTATTGACTTCTAGTAGTTGGTAACTTATTTCACAATCTTATAGGAGTCGCTATTGATCTGTTCTTGAAATTATTTTGTATAAATACATCTGTATTTATCTTATAACTATTCCTTCTCTAGTAGAATGTAAACTCTTTGAGGACCAGAACAGTTTTATTTTATTTTATTTTATTTTTGTATCCCTAGTATAGGCATTAGTAATAAACACAACAAATATTTTTTGAATTTCAAATTTTGAAGTAAAGATGATTGGATAATAATTTCCAGTCACTTTTTTCCCTTTGAAAAAGTATTCCTTTTTTTCTCTCCAAGCTTACCCACATACTGTGAATTTTCAAAATTATAATATGGTTCATTGACAGAATAATCCTTAAATATGACATTCCTCCAGACCTGATTATTAGTACAGATTTAGCCATCAGAGTCCAAAGACTCTCAGTTTTTATTCTACTAATTCCCCTTCAAAAGGAAGTGTGGTATATATCCCCCTCTGTATCCAATGTCAGCAAAATTGGTGATCTCAGTGCTTGTCATAGTATCATTCTGTATCATTTATGAGGCAGCAAATAACCACCTTTCTGTTCCAGTGCACCCATATTTTCTTCTCGTCAGTCTTTAAAATGTCCAGGCTAGCAGTATAAATGTTTGTATTTATATTAAATCTGCATATATAAGGAAGAGAAAGGAGAATTTTGCTTATGATCTTCTGTTCTAAATACAAAATTTGGATAAAGAATAGATGGACAGTCCCTGAAGATGCACAACCTTTAGGATGGGGAGAAGACACAATGAGAAATATTTGAAACATGCTTTTACATAAAATACACTTAAAATGTTTATTGACACTATTTATCTACTTATTTATTTAAACATAGTCCCCTGTATCCCTCCTCCTGTCTCTAATAAGTTTTTTTAAGAAAAAGAAGAGAAAAATATTTAGTAAAATGAATGAATATTGAAAGAATGATATATGCAATGTTCCATGTGCCATGAGGCCACTACTTTTGCAAAGGGATGAAGGGAATTATCTTCTTATGTCTTATTTGGAGTTTTTTTTATTGTTTTATAGTGGTTGTTTTTCTTCCTTTCCATAGCCTTAGACATTGTATTTATTGTTTTCTTGGCTTTTTAAAAAAAATTCATGGGGCAGCTAGGTGGCGCAGTGGTTAGAGCACCAGCCCTGAAGTCAGGAGGACCTGAGTTCAAATCTGGTCTCAGATACTTCCTAACTGTGTGACCCTGGGCAAGTCACTTAACCCCAATTGCCTCAGCAAAAAAGCAAAAAAAAAAATTCATTTTGTATCAGTTCATAGAAGTCTTTCCAAGCTTCTCTGTGCTTAGAATATGCCATTTTTTACAATTCTATTTTACTTGTATATTCCAGCATTCCAATTAATTTGTTTAGTTTTTTCTTAGTCAATAGACTTCAAATTTCCTTCTAGGTCTTTGCAACCACAAAAAGTGCTACTATAAATATTTTTGGTGTATATGGACCTTTTTTTTTAACCTAATATTTTCCTCAAAGCAACCAACTGGTACCATGAATGTGTTGGATCTCAGTTGGACCATGAGTGTTGGACCTGAAGTTAGGATTACTTAGGTTCAAATCTATCAGACTCTTAGTAGTTTCGTGACTATGAGTAAGAAACTTAGACTTTGTGAGCAACAATTTCCTTATCCATAAAAGGGGAATAATAGCACCAGTCTCACAGAGTTGTTGTAAGACCTAAATATAGTAACATACTTAAAGAATTTGGCAAATATTAAAAACTTCTTTAAATGCTAGTTATTATTGTGTGCTTAGTAGTAGAATCTCTATGTCAAAGGGTATGTCAAAGGATATGGGCTTGTTATCTACTTTATTTGCCTAGTTCCAGATTGCTGTCCAGAAGGGTTGGATTAGTTTACAATTCTACCAACAATGCTTTAGTATTGTTTCTTTTCCTACAGTCCCTTCAACACTGACCCTTCACATCTTTTGTTATCTCTGACAATTTGCTAGATATGAGGAATACGTACATTTTAAAATTCCTTGAAATTCTTTCCTTAACTTACAATTATTTGAAATTGTGGTTTTTAGAATGAAAGCTCAGAGGCTCTGGTGGACGCTAATAGACAGGAAATGCAATTTTCAAATATAAGGGGATAAAATTTTCCAGCTTTGCTTAAAATGTAGGAACATCTTTCTCACTTAGTTACTTGAATGCAATAGTAGGCTTTAGTTATTAGTAAAAATAGGGCCCCAGCTTATTCATTGAAGGAAAGATTAGGAAAGGAACAAGTCTGTTTCTGATGGAAGTCCATTTATTTTGCAGTTAGGAAAGTCATGTAAAGGGACAAACTAAAAATTTTGCTTAGGACCTAGAAATTAAACTCTATTATTTATCCAGACACATAAGTTGTAATCTCAGCTAGAGCATTGATGTTCTCTGCAAGCTATCAGCCTGTTTAAAGAAGGAAACCAAGATCTTGTACATTACAGGTTAATATTTATTCATGGAAGGTATAAATGTAGCTGATTTATGCTCAGTCTGTCATACCCAGGGAAGTACAAGTCACTTAATGACTCTGAAATATATTTGATAATGCACAGTATCCATGTAGAGGAAATCCAGAAACATGCTGACAAATGAGATGGGATTATAAGATAATGGTTTAAACCAAATCCTTGAAAAAATGTTTTTTTAATTTCCCAGTTGTTTTGTGGAATACAGAGTCCGTATCCTTGGAGCTGGTGTCCTTGCTGATGGTGAAAGTATAATGGAAATTGGTGAATTGGAGAACTAAGCATAGGGAAATGTTTTAAGGAATTCAAAAAAAGCTGGGCTGTTTTTACCTGAATTACTCAGATTTTCTATAGTCCTCTAGTAGGTTGGATAATTGACAACTTTCCACATTTGTACCTCTTTGCAAGAGATACACGAACCTTAAATGTCATTTGTTCAGATAAATATTTGTACTAGTAGTGTACCTCTCTAGACTTAACTATCATTGTTGATGGATGGAGTAAGTATAGCCTCGGAAAAATGATATTCAAAAAGGAATTAGAGAAACTGGTTAATAGTCAATGGTAGCAACCTGAATTAATTTATTTCTATCATAAAACTCCAGTCTATTTTATATTTTGCTGATTTACTATTGCTCAGAGACATTTCTTTAGAGTACAGAATATTTTTGATACTTTGGGAATAGCTCTCTAAATTTAAGGTGAGTTGCCTCAGTGGAAGGTTCTCTTTTCTGTAATTTGTTTTTTTTCTCCTCACTGTTTTGAATCACTGAATAGAAAAAAAGAAATATCATTTTTATGGTAAATGTAAATGAATGACATGCATCAGAGAAGTAATTGGTGTGGCTTTTCCTCCATACTGTCTTCCTTCCTTCCCCTTTCCCCCTCCTCCTTCTTTTCTTCCCTCCCTATTTCCCTTTTTCTCATTCCTCCTTCCCTCTCTCCCTTCCTTCTTTCTTTCTTTCCTTTCTTCCTCCCAGAGGTAATTACTTCATCACCTTTTATTAGGACTTTAACTGTATTCTCAGCTTTCATCTCCTATCTCTCTGATTAAAATTCCATATAACTACCAAAATGAATATCCTAAGTATAGTTTTGCCAGTGTCACTTCCTTGGTCAAGAATTCTCAGCCTCTGGGATGAAGTACAGACTTTTTGGGATAGCATTTATAGCATTCTTGTTGTTCTATGAACTTGACATCCTATCTTTTACCTTGGGGCCTTTAGATAGATTCTCTGCCATGCCTGAAATATCTCATCTCCAGGCTTACCTCACATGCCAGCTTCTGTAAGGTGCCTTTCCTAATCCCCCTAATTGTTAATGTTTTTTCCTTTCTGAAATTATCACTTATTTACTTTATGCTCCATTTCTCCCTTCTCCCAACAGGGTTGAAAGGGATTGTTTCAAATTTATTTTTGTATTCCTAATGCCTAGCACAGTGCCTTGTAGTTCTTATTTATTGCTTAGTATTGAGAATAGTGAAATAAGGAGGTACAATGTTTTTTTTTGATGTGACTGAAACCTATTAGCAATAACAAACATCAGATATGTTTAGTTATTTTCTCTTTACTAACTGCTCAGTCCTTGTCTGATTGTAGATTCTTTCATTTTCTAGACCAGGTTGCCTGATTGTGACCCTTGTCATCTATACTGAACCTATATAGGCAGATAAATCCTGAGTCTGGCTCATAAACACTGAGAGATCATTTGTACGATCTCACATTTGGCTTATTGGGATAGGGACTAGGTCCTTGATTTTATTTGTTTAGAGAATGAAGTAAGGAAGCTTCCTGTACCAATAATACTGTCTTCACAATTATAATCTTAGAGGGCTGCCTAGAGCAACAGTTCTCAAACTTTTTGGTCTCAAGTCCATTCACACTCTTAAAATTGTTTAGGATCCCCTCATTTTAGTTTATGTGGGTTATATCTATTGTATTTACTTAGTAGAATGGATTGATGAGAACAGTTTTTTCCAACAGCCATGAAGATGGCTAAAGCAAATGTTGGGGAACACTTAGGGCTTGGTCATACATCAAAGATGCAAAGGTCACTCACTGTATCCTGATCTATCACTAGTTATCTTGACTTTCCATTGGATTTTGATGACTGAGTGAGTCTAATAACTTTGTGCATCTTTGTTTCACTTAAAACCAATTCACATACCATGGTGTCATTGGTTTACTTCGAAAATAAAGAACAAATAACAAATACAAGATTGATTTTGCCCTTAAATACCCTTAAAATATCATGTGTATCTGCCAAAATAAAACCTACATCTATCCTTGAGTTATGAAGAATGCCTATTAATGTTAAATCAAATGATGATACATTTTTTTTTGGAAATGATAATGAAATAGTCTACATTTCTTTTAAAAGTTTGATTTATTCTACATAATCATCTCTTCTGTATTCTTTACTTTGATCTTATCAATCTCATTTAAAAATCAGCAATAGATTTTTATCTTCTTCCTCTTCCTTCCCCCCATCCCAATATCTTTTGTTATAAGGCAACCATAACGTTATAAACAAATATAAAGTTCCTCAACTTTCTCACTTCACAGTGCCCTTAGTACCTTTGTTATTTTTTCATTACACCAGTAAGACAAAAGAAATATTTAATGGCTCTATTTTAAAGTAGTAAGTTCCAAACAGTTTATTAAGTATTTATTAAAATTTTAATAGTCATTAAAATTAACATGCATAAGTTGAAAGGAAAAATACTTTTAAAAATTCTAACTACTAATAAAATGTGTATGTCTGCATAACTTTCAAACCTCAGAAGAAGATTGGACAGCACCATCCTCATTTTCCATCCTATGTTGATTTTCACATCTTACTTGATTTTTATTACAGCGACTGGAAAACTCGGCTTTGAGAACGTTTAAAAAATTGTTGTTATAACTTAAAGGACAAGTAAACAAAAACATCTCAAATGTTGGAGATCTACAAGTAGACCTTTAAAGTCCCTTGCAACTTTAAGTTATGGGTCATAAGTTAGCTGACTCTGTTTTCCCTATTCTAGATCTAGATCTTGATATCTTCTAAGTCAATCTTGAGTTGAGAATTCTGACTTAGAAGGTATCAAGATCTAGATCTAGAATAGGGACTTTAAAGGTCTTGTAGTCCAACTTTTCTACTTGTACGGGGCTGAAAGAAATTCCAATTTCAACCTGTGTGACCAATTCCAAGGTCACAAGGTAGGAAGCTGCTGATGATCTACCTGTTACCTAACTGCTCTTTTGGAGAGAGGAGCCAATTTTGGGCTTCATATTTCAGATTTGAGTCACGATTGATCCTGTTCAGAGAGCACAAATGAAAAACATTCAGTTTGAAAAACAGGTTTAGATGTGCATTGTTTATGAGAAACAGGATTGAGACCATTAGCTGTCTTCATGCTGTTAGACATTAAACATTTAACAACTGGTCTGTGTAAGTTTCTTAGTGAGTAGTGTTTAGCTATTCAGTAAAGAAGGTAATTAAGGAATTTGCCTTTCTTAAAAGTTCTCTTTGTTATTTTAAACAGACTGATGGCACAAATGGAAAAAGCATTGGATATGAAGCCCTCAACAAGCTCTGTTACTAATCACCTTAAGCTGGTTCTAGGGGGAAGAATGAGGAGCAATTGGTAGGAGCGGACCAAGAAGCAAATTTAGGGTCTCATCAGGAAGATTAGAGTTATCCCATAGTGGAGCTGGCTATCTGGGAACTAGTGAATTCTCTCCCCCTGAAGCTCTTCAACACAAAGCTTGATGACCATTTATTTGCCAAGTTTCTTGTTGAAGGGATTCTTTTTTGGGGAGTATGGTTAGGACTAGAATGCTGTTGAGGTCTCTTCTAACCGTGACATTCTAGGATTTTTATAAAGTCAGTTAACTTCGAAAACTAGATATAATGTTCTAGGAATATTGCTGATAAGCTTTGGAGCATACAGGGCAGTCAGCTAAAGAAGTGAAGTAACTTGAGATTCTCTTGCCAGGGAGCCATTGAAGGAACTGGTAAAATTTTAGCCTAGTGAAGACCAAACTTTTACAATAAAAAAAAACTTCCTTTCAGTCAAATGTAAGCCCTAGAGCATTTTTTAAAAAAATCTCTCAGTTCCTAATACAGTGCCTGGCAAGTAGTAGACAATTAGTCCATGTTTATTGAATTGATTGAATTTAACTGAACTTGAAAAATGAAAGGATTAGATGAGATGATCTCCAAGGTTGCCTTTTGGCTCTAAAATGCAAGTATTATGATGTAGCTGTTTTGTTTAAAAAAATGATGATTTTACTTTAGGAGTGATTATAATATCTGTCTAGCTTCAGGTTTTGTTAAATAATTAGTAATTATTAATGAATTATGCATTTAGTAATTATTAGTTTCTAAAATGCTATGAGATCCTCTCATGATTCAAAAACACATTGAAACAGTAATGTAAAACACTTAATTTATGGCTTAGTTTGGATTCTAATTCTTCTATTTTCTCCCTCCCACTTGCTTCCCACCAGCTGTTCTACCTCTTTAATGAGGCAATTTTGGGAAGATGTAGTGTTGAGGGGAATGTGATGGAGCAGAATAAAGAATTGTTTTAACTGGCCCATACAAAGAAAAACAAAGATTTTGATGCTTCCTGGATTAAATGAGTGAGTCTGAAGTGAAGTGATTTTAAGTGTGAAATGTCAAAAGGAAAAGTCCCATCTGGCATCCTCTGTAAAACTCATCCCTGTGTGCAGCTGGTAATGTCCTCAACTAGGATTTGTAAAAGTTTTAGAGCTCTGGTTATCTGCAAAAATTAGACTGTTTATTTTCCCACCCCAAGAAACTGGCTAATGAAAAATGTACAGCAATAGCTTATAATGACAAGCCCTAGAGGAAACATTTTTTTCAAGTGACTTAAAAATTTCTTATTGATGCTTTTATTTTATATTACCATTTTTCAACATCACTGTCTCCCCACCTCTCCCTTGGGATTCTCTATTGTAATAATGAAATAGAGTTAAGCAAAATAGACAATCCCATTTACCATGTTTGACAGTTTGTGTTTCTTTTTGCATCTATAGCCTTCGACTTCCTTATTAAGAAGAAAGGGCAGCTAGGTGGTACAGTAGATAGAGCACCAGGTGTGGAGTCAGGAAAACCTGAGTTCAAATTAAGCCTCAGGCACTAGCTATGTGACCATGGACTCTTTTTACCTCAGTTTCTTCATTTGTAAAATGAGCTGGAGAATGAAAGGGCAAAGCATTCTAGTATTTCTGCAAAAAAAATCACAAATGGGGTCACAGATTTGGACACAACTGAGCAACAACTAAGAGGAGGATGGTATTTTAATCATGAGTCTTCTGTAATCAAGATTGATCATTTAGTTGATTTGAGTCTTAATAGCCTTAAGGGTTCCTTTCTTCCTTTAAGATGAAGCTCAGGTACATTTTTCTCCATTAAACCTTTCTTAATACTACCATTTGCTAGTGCTTTCCCTTCCAAACTAACTTGCATTTAACTATTTTTTTAAAATTAATTTTACATTTATACTATTTAAATATTTATCTTTCTATTGGAATATAAGCTCATGATGAGTTATATTATTTTTTGTACTTATATTTCCAGGCCCATACCTTTGCCCAGCTTGTGTTTCAGTTGGCAAGCGACTATTCAGCCCAGAACCACCCTACAATTAAGGCTGGTGCTGCCAGTGAATAGCATCTGGTTGTCATCCCAGCTGTAGTCAGCATGCCATTTGATGAAGTACTTCATCAGGGGCTGCTACAGGGAGAACTGTTTCTGTACTTCTCCCAGTTAGTGTCCACAGGTCACTCCCTGGGCTGGTCCACCACATTGATAAAGTCAGTTATGGCTATGCAGGATAGCTCAGACAACGCTAAAGGGTTCTAAATAGATAGCCAGGTTTTAAACTCCAAATGCAGAATTCTTTCCAAAATACCAACCAACAAAGAATTCAAATGAATATGTTCAAAGATTCATTAATAAAGGAAAGCTTCATTTTATTCCAAGCTTAACCAATACACACACATACACACATATTTATGTTTGTGTATCCATTCTCAGAATACAACTACTATTAACTTGATCAAGCCCTGGAAGCATCCTGGAAAAGCTTAGTTTTAAAAAAAATACATTTTTTTTTCAATTACATGTAAAGACAATTTTTAACTTTCATTTTAAAAATTGACTTCCAAATTTTCTCCCTTCTTCCCTCCCCCTCTCTGATACAGTAAGCAATTTGATATGGTTTATAAATCATGCAAAACATATTTCTATATTAGTCAAAAAGCATATGGTTTTTATAGAGTATTTAGTAATTTCTTCCATCATTTGCAATAGAGTTTTCAAAACAGTTCATTTTGTGGGCCTTTTCATAATGGTTCAAAAAAGACTTAACCTCTTGGAATTTCCTCACCATCACATAATCTGGCACATAATAAAGTAAATATTGAACTGAATTTAACTTTATATAATATATTACATTTATATGTTATCTATTAATATTTATGTTATTTATATTTAATTCTATGTGGATTGTATAATTTATATGGTAATTTTATATATTTATGTAAAACATATCTTTTTCATTGCTCATTGTTAACATGGACAATCTACATTACAGGTGTAATCTTTGTCTCACTGCCACTTTGACAATGGATTGTCCCTTATCTATGATATTCTTGGTGGGTTTTTTTTTTTGATAAATGAAATATTGGCAGCATTTAGGCAGGCATGTTAGGTAATGTTGAAAAGAGAAGATTTATGAAGGAAAAGTAGTACTTAGCAGATAAATATCAGGATACAAAGGATTCAAAGTAGTATGAACCAAAATATAAAGCCTGAGAAAACCACTTGATTAAGTAGCATATGACTGAAGTCTTGTAAGCAGGAGGCCAATATTTGAATTCAGGTCTTCCTGATTCCAGACTTGGTGCTCTGACTATTGAGCCACCTAGCTGAGAAATTTAGAAACATGGCTTAGTTACTAAAGATGGTGGGTATGGAGACAACTTTTAACTAAAATTTAATGTGGGTAGAGGCAGGGTGAAAATGAAGAAGGATTTTGTTTTTTTAAAAACCAAAAAGGAGCTAGTGGTATGAAAATAGGAATGCTATTGAACTAACCAGTGTGGTCAAATTTACCATATGAGATTGGGGAAGGAAGAGACTAGGATAAATCACTAATAAATAATAACTGACTTTCATATGTGACTTGAAGATTTATCAGGTAACTTTCCTTAGAGAAACAAAAGTAGGAAGTATCGTGATCCATGTCTGGTCCAATTTAGGAATCAGGACCTTGAGCACCTGTTTGCCTCTCAAATACTCTGTTTTGTATTGTTGCTACATTCCTGGATTCTTTTCTTTCTGGAAATATAGCTTATTACATTTCTAATTTGGCTTCTACATCCTTGTTATTCTTCTTTTCTTTGCTTTCCCATCTGTTGTTACATTTAGCCACCTTTACTCAGTCATAATTTTAAATATATAGTTTAATTAGATTAGTAAGTGAATTATAAAAGCATGTAATCAATTGCATATAATAAAGCTTTCACAGTCCACTCAATCCCATGTCCAGTTCCTCCCTTCCTTCCTCCACTCCCCCTATTATTTCCAGGAGGTGAAGGCACAATTTATAGGGTTGTTATATATTTTCCCTTCTAGTCCATGTCATAGGACTATAAGAATCAATATTGGCCAGTTCCTAACTGCAGTGTGACATTGGAAGACACAGATTAAATTTAAAATATGCTTCCTCTCCCCTCTAGCATAGAACCTTTCAACTACACATCATCAGGTTACCTTTCAACTTATGATCATGCTTTAAGGAAAGGGGACATTTTGTCGTGGCTCATAAATCTAAAAGATTTATTTCACTTTGACTGAGGTCCATCTTCCGTATCCTTCCATACTAGTAACTTTCTTTTATCTCACTTTTGTTCTTTTGGACCACATGTCTTTGCTTGGGGACTTGACTGTCCTTCCTGCAGTCATTTCACTCATGTCTGGCTTTTCATGACCCCATTTAGAGTTTTCTTAGCAAAAATGCTGGAGTGTTTGCCATTCCTTTCTCCACTTCATTTGACAGATGAGGAAACTGAGGCAAACAGAGTGAAGGGACTTGCTCAGGATCACTCGTGAGTGTCTGAGGCCAGATTTGAAATCAGGAACATGAATCTTTCTGACTTCAGGACCAGTGCCCTATTCACTGTCCCACCTAGCTGCCCCCTTCAGGTTATACCTACATTGGAAGAGTTAAAGCTTAAAGGCTCCAAGAGCTTGTGCATCTTAGAGCCTGGAAACGGGCACATCTGTGTTGGCCCGGCCTCCATTTCTGCTGTCTTTCCTCCCAGGTGTAATGAATCCTGGGGGGCTAATGAGGCAAAAGAAGCTAGGTGAGAAAGGACAAGAATGCTTGTATTCCACCAGTATTTTCATTGTCATTTTAGAAAAGAGGAAGCAGAGCTTTAGAGAGATTATGTGACTTCTGCATGGTCTTACAAGAAATAAGCATGAGTTGGATTATGAACCAGGTCTTTTAATTCCAGATGCAATGCTTTTTCTAAAATGCCAACCAACAAAGAATTAAACTGATGATATCAAAAAATCCATTAATCAAGAAAAGCTTTATTTCTCTCCAGTCTCAACCAATACACACACGTGCCTATTTGTTCATTTGTGCATCCATTCTCAGAAATAATTATCATTAAGTTGGCCAAGCCCTGGAAGCATCCTGGGAAAACAGGTTTTTGCAGAGCACTTAGCGACTTCTTCTGTTAGTCGCTGTAGAGTCTTTAGAACAATTCATTTTGTGGGCTCTTTCATAGTTCAAAAGAATTTATACAAACCTCTTGGAGGCAAACATTTCTTGTTATCTTAATGAATTTCACTTAGCACTGATTAGCGGCTGGGCTTGCTAATTAACCCCCTGTTTGAAGCTTAGCTTGCTGTGCGGTATCTTTCTGTGATGACCCACTGGCCAACTGCAAATGCCTAGTTACTTCTCTTCGGTGGCAACTGCCCTTGATGTCCTGTATTAAGTCTTCCGGTGCTTTTATCAGGTTCTTGGTAGCTTTCCATGAACACACGGCTCCCAACAATAAAGCAAAAGCTTTCCATGCATTTACACAGACCATTCTCCCACTGTTCCAGAGTCTAATTGCATTTCTGTGTGATTCAATAGCATATAAAATCATGTTAACTTGCTATTACAATTATTTAGTTGTTTCATTAATATAAAATAGTTACTGGAATTATTGATTGATTCATCAATTATAGTTCACTATTATAATTATTGTCAGCCTACAGTCATCATTACTGATTAATCACTTAACCAGCCTATACTTTACCATAGCAGTGTAAGTTCTTCCATGGATTGGAAAGTGTAGAAAACAGGCATAGACTAACATGAAGAATGGTAGCTCCAGAGGTTGGACCTGAAGGTCCTGTAGATTCCAAGATAAGAGCACCTGGAAGGGCTGTTTAATGCTTATAGAACTGTAGACTGGAGCTGGAAGTGAAAATAGAAGTCATTTTTTTTAATCTCCTTCATTTTCTAGAAGAAGAATTTAATTTAATCCAGGGAGATTATTGCATATGTTCATATATGGGACCCCAGTCTTGCTCTTTTCCTATAAGATCATTGTTATTTCCACTATTTTTTGTTCTCTTAAGTATGAAGTAGGAAGGGGGGTGGAGCCCAAGATGGTGGGAAAAAGGGAAGGACTTGCTTAAGCTCTCCCAAATTTTTCTTAAAAAAAACTTCAAAAAATGAATTTTGTAGCAACAGAACCACAAAAACCCCAGGGTGAAATATTTTTTCCAATCTAAAACAACTTAGAAATGGGCAGGAAAGACCCTGGGTTAAGAGTGGAGTGCAGTCCAATTCAGCTTACACCAGCACAGGCCACATCCTAGCAAACCAGTTCCAGGTTCTGGGGATGATTGAAAAAGTCCCTGCAGCAATAGCTTCTGGAGTTCTCAGGCCACAGATGACAAAAGCATCATTCAGCTGGTCAGAAGCAGAGTTCTGAGGTCCCTTTGTTGGCCCTGGGGGTCTCAGTCCTGGATTACACACTCAGAACCTGGACCTTGCTTACAGTTCCAGGGTCGAAAAGAATGCTTGTAGCTACTCACCAGGCAGAGCATAGGCCAGTGAAGTAGTAAACATACTTCTCCTTAGATCACATCCTTTAGAAAAATTGAAATCTTAGACCCCTAGCACTAGCTCTGAAAATGGCTATGCAAAACAACCTAAAGCTCCATTCCAGGAGCAGAACCCAACTTTAACATACAGTCAAAAGTCAAGAAATAGACTGGGAAAATGAACAAACAACAACAAAAGAACCTGATCATAGAAAGTTACATGTGACAATGAAGATCAAATACAAACTCAGTAGAGGGCCAAGGTTAAACTGCTATTGCCAAAGCTTCAAAGAAAAATGTGAATTGATCTCCAATCCAAATATAATTTCTGGAAGCATTCAAAAATCATAAAAATCAAATGAGAGGTAAAGGAAAATTGAGAAACGAAATTTGAGTGATGCAAGAAAATCATGAAAAAAAAGGCAACAACTTGGTAAAAGTTGTTTACAAAATATTGAAAGAAATGCTAAAGAAATAGTGAAAGAAAATACTGAAGAAAATGAGTTTAAAAACCAAAATTGGCCAAATGGAAAAAGTACAAAAGTTCATTAAAGAAAATAATTCCTTAAAAATTAGAATTTTAGAAATGGAAGCTAATGGCTCTATGAAACATTAAGAAGCAAACAAAATCAGAGTGAGAAAATGGGGAAAAAATGAAGTATCTCATTGGAAAAACAATGGATCTGAAAAATAGATCAAGAGATGTTTTAAGAATTATTGGACAACCTGAAAACCATGATTTAAAAAAAAGCCTAGACATCATCTTTCAATAAACTATCAAGAATTTCCCTGATATTCTAGAATAAAGGGCAAGATAGAATAAAAAGAATAAAAAATGGAATAAAATAGGAAAAAATCCACATTTTACTGCCAGAAAGGAATCTCAAAATGAAAACTTCCAGGAATATTATATTCAAATTCCAAAGCTCTCAGGTCAAAGAGAACATATTTCAAGAAGCCAGAAAAGAACAAATCAAATATCATGGAGCCATAGTCAGGATAACACAAAATTTAGCAAGTTTTACATTAAAGAACTGGAATATGATGTTTCAGAGTGCAAAGGAGCTGGTATTACAACCAGCAAAACTGAACATGATCTTTTGGGGAGAGAAGTGTGGATACACAATGAAATAGAACTTTTAAGAATTCTTGATAAAAAGACTAGAGTTAATAAAAAATTTGATTTACAAAAACAAGGCAAGAGAAGTATAAAAAAGTAAATAGGAAAGAGAAAGCATGTGGGATTCAATAAGATTAAACTTTATATTCCTATATAGAAAGATTATATTTATAAGTCAAAAGAACTTTGTCATTATTAGGATAGTTAAAAGGTAGTATGTATAGATAGACATATATGTGAATTGAATATGATGTGATGATTTTTAAAAAAATTAAAATTAAGGGATGAGAAAGAAGAATGCATTGGGAGAAGGGGAAAGAGAAAAGTAGAATGGGATAAATTATCTCAAATAAACTTTTACAGTGGGGGGAAAGATAGAGGAGTTAGGGGGTAGAGTAGTAGAATACTTGAACTTCACTCTTATTTGAATTGGCTCAAAGAGAGAATAACATACACAACCAGTTGAGTGTGGAAATTTATCCTACCCTACAGGAAAGTAGCAAAGAATGGGAATAAGAGAAAGAGGAGAAGGCTGATAAAAGGGAGGGTAGATTAGCAAAGGTGGTAGTCAAAAGCAAAACATTTTTCAGGATGGACAGAGAGGGAGAGAAGGATAAATGAGAGGCAAATAGTATTCATAGGTAGTAATCATAACTGAAAAAAATTACAGATTTCTGGGATAAAGTCCTTATTTCTGAAATATAGAGAGAACTGAGTCACTTTATTAAAATGTCATTACCCACTTGATAAATGCCCAAAGAATATAAACAGATAGTTTTCAGACAGAAATCAAAACTATCTACAGTCATATGAAAAAATGCTCTACATCACCATTGATAAGTGAAATGTAAATCAAAACAACTTTGAGGTACCGTCTCACCCCCATCATATTGGCTAATGTGACAGAAAAGGAAAATAATAAACATTAGAGGGGATGTGGGAAAATTAGGACCCTAAGGCACTAATGGTGGAGTTGTGAACTGATCTCCTAGAGATCAATTTGGAAATATGCCTAAAAACCTATGAGACTTTGCATACCATTTATCCAGCAATACCCCTACTAGGTCTGTATTACAAAGAAATAAAGAAGCAATAGTAGCTCTTTTTGTGGTGGTAAAGAATTAGAAATTGAAAGGGAAATTGGGGAATGTCTAAATAAATTGTGGCACATGATTGTAATGGAATACTATTGTACTATAAGAAATGATGATCAGGATGCTCAAAAAAATCTGGAAAGACTCATGCTCACAGAAAGTCTGGAAAGACTGCTACAAAGTGAAACGAGCCTTCCTATTGTCCGCAGTAATAACAATGTTGTATAATGATCAACTGTGAATGACTTATTCTCAGCAATACAGTGATCCAAGATGATTCTGAAGGAGTGATGGAAAATCTAATGCATCTCCAGAGATATAGTCTGAATGCAGATTGAAATATTTACATATTTTTTAAGCTTTTATTTTTCTTGGGGCTTTTTGTCTGTTTTCTTTTACATGACTAATATGTTTTGTGTGACTGCACATGTATAGCTTATTCCAAATAGCTTGCCTTCTCAATGAGTGGGTAGAAGGGGAAGATCTCAAAATTAAAAAAAAAACCCACAAATCTTAAAATCAATTTTACATGCAATTGCAAAAAGAAATAAAATATTAATTAAATAAAAAAGTGTGGAACAGCAGAACACAACCTGCAACCTCAAGTGGGATTTTGAACTTTGACTCTGCCACTCTTTTGATCTTAGGCAAGTAACTGTTGATTGCCTCAGTTTTCTTAACTGGAAGATGGAGGTGTCTGGATAGAAGCTAAATGAGTTCTAAAGTTCCTTTGGGCTCTTGATTGGCGCTCTATGACCCTATGATCCTATTAAAGTTATGTCAAACTAAGCAAGCTGATATTCCTAGAGGTATTATTGTATAGTGAATGGAGTGCAGAACTTTATAACTTGTTTGCAGAACTTTTTGTAGTGGCAAGGAAGTGGAAACTGAATGTATGCCCATCAGTTGGAGAATGGCTGAATAAATTATGGTATCTGAATGTTATGGAATATTATTGCTCTGTAAGAAACGACCAGCAGGACGATTTCAGAGAGGCCTGGAGGGACTTGCATGAACTGATGCTGAGTGAAACGAGCAGAGCCAGGAGATCATTATACACAGCAACAAGACTATATGATGATTAGTTATGATGGACTTGGCTCTTTTCAACAGTGAGATGGTTCAAGGCAATTTCAATAGACTTGGGATGGGGAGAAACCATCTGCATCCAGGGAGAGAACTACTCAGAGTGAATGTGGACCATAGTATTTTCTTTTTTTTTTATTTTTTTATTTTATTTATTTTTTTAATTAAAGCTTTTTATTTGTATAACATATGTATGGGTAGTTCCCCAGCCTTGATCTTTACAAAGCTTT
>JAJPUD010008106.1:29338-65896 GCA_023553655.1 Myrmecobius fasciatus | reverse complement strand
TTGGCTGTAATCCAAGTTCCTTTGCCCTTTGGAATACCTGGTTCCATGCCCTTCGATCCTTCAGTGTGGAGGCTGACAGATCCTGTGTGATTCTAATTATTGATCCTTGGTATTTGAATTGTTTCTTTCTAGCTGCTAGCAGAATCTGTTCCTTGGTGTTATAGTCCTGAAATTTATCCATGATATTCCTTGGGGTCTTAATTTTGGGGTCTCTTTCAGGAGGTGATCGGTGAATTCTTTCACTGGTGATTTTGCCCTTTGATTCTACAATCTCAGGGCAGTTTCCTTTCAGGATTTCCTGGAAGATAGTGTTTAGATTCTTTTTTTCATCATGGCTTTCAGGAAGTCCAATAATCCTTAGATTGTCTCTCCTAGATCTATTTTCCAAGTCAGTTGTTTTTCCTAGGAGATAGTTCATATTTTCTTCTAATTTTTCATTTTTTTGTTTTTGTTTGACTGATTCTTGAAGTCTTATTGAGTCATTCACTTGCATTTGTTAAATTCTTATTTTTAAAGTGTTGTTTTCTTCAGTTACCTGTTTAAGCTCCTTTTGTAACTGGCCAATTTGTTCATTGCACTCTTTTTCCACTTCACTAATTTTATTTTTCAATAAATTGGTATCTTTTTCATATCTCTTTTGCAGGGCATCATATCCTTCTTGCAAGATATTGTATCTTTCTTGCACTGATTTCAGTTTATTTTCCCATTTATCTTCCAGCTCTCTTTTGAGGTTCTTTATGCAATCTTCCAGAAAGGCCTTTTGAAAAAGTGACCAGTGATGGTCTTTAATACCTTCTTCTGGTATTTTATCTAAAGGAACCTCAGCATCTGGGGTCAATGCTTCTTTGCCTTGATGAAAGCTGTCTATGGTAAGAGCTCTCTTTTGCTTCTTCATTTTTTTTAGACAACGTAGATATCTCTTTAAGGTAGGGAAAAAAAAACTGCGGCTGAAAAGCTTTGCCCTGGGGCACTTCGTCGAGTTAACTTAAGGTGCTGGGCCGGTGGGGGCTAGGGCTAAGTCCGAATTACTCCTTAAACAAGGCAAGTCTGCCAGAACACCTGTCCCCAATCAGGGCAGAGTGTCCCGAGTGCCTCAGATAAACTCCAGGTGTTTGGAATCTGGAGTTTGGAATTTCTGCCACGATGAACTGAGCTGAGTCCCACCCTCACTTCCTGCCTACACAGGAGTCGTCTATTCATCTCTCTGCCCGAGTCAGACAAACCTGATATGAAGTTATCCAGAGAGCAGTGCCCAAATATTTCTGAGTTCGTTGACTTGACGATCAGTTCAGAGACTTATTTTATTGTTGATTTGAGAGAAGATCGGAGGAGAGGCAGAAAGTCACCTTTTCACTCCGCCATCTTGGCTCCGCCCCCCCAGACCATAGTATTTTCACCTTTTGTTGTTGTTTCCTTGCTTGTTTTTTGTTTTTCATTTTCCCCCTTTTGATCTGATTTTTCTTGTGCAGCATGATAAATGTGGAAATGTGTATAGAAGAATTGTACATGTTTAACCTATATTAGATTGTTTGTTGTTGAGGGGAGGGGAAAGTGGAAAGGAAGGGAGAAAAATTTGGAACACAAAGTTTTTCAAGGATGAATGTCTTTGCATGTAATTTGAAAAATAAAAAGCTATTATTGTAAAAAAAATTCATAACCTAGCCACCTTTTACTTTTCTTCTTACAGCTTTCCCTTTGCTCTGTATTCTTTGATCCAGTGCCAGTGGCCTCTGGCTATTTCACCATCAAGAGATTTTGTATCTCAGCTATGGGCATATTTTCTTACTGTTCCCATGCCTGGAAGCCTTCCCTCCCCATCTGTACCTACTATCTTCCCTGACTTCCTTTATGTCTCAAAAAGCTCTGTTTTGTACAGGAAGCCTTTTCTAGTGGATTCCATCTCTTAATTATTTCGTACTCATCCCGTATATAACTTGTTTGTATATTTTTTCTTGTCTCCTCTATCATTAAACTTTGCTCTTAATGAGAGCAGATACAGTCTTTTTGACCCTTTTTGTATTAGTCTTGTGTCTGGCATATAGCAGATGCATTAATGATGTTTATTGTCTGATTTGAGTTCATAGGATTACAGCAGATAGATCTAGAATTAGAAGAAACCTGAGAGGGGTTCAAAATCTAGTTCAAATCTCTCAAAAAAATTGACTGTGAATGATGGACTCCAGGGACCAGATGGTACGAAGAGCTGCCACTGTAGAGAAAGAGACAATGGAAAGAGACCAAGATCTGGAATGTAATTTTTGGTGGAGAAATAATTCTCCTTTTCTACTTTAGGGGGTGGCAGGAAAGATTAAGCCTCTGATCAGCTAGGGAACAAATAGACAGGCTGTCCTCCTGTTGTTACCCATACTTCATAAGTTACAGCTATTGGTTAAAATCATCACAGTCAGACATCAGGATAATCATTCTTGCACTGTAATTATCATGTAGGACATAATAGATAAAAATGTGCCTATGAATAGACACAGTTTATGCATAATTAAACTGGCACATTGGAAAGTCAGCATGATGTAATGGAAAGAATTCTCCCCAAATCAGGAGATTTGAGTTCTAGTCCTGACTTAATAACTTAGTCTGTAATTTGGGACAAGTCACTTCAAACCAATGGGTCTTAGTTTCTTCATCTGTAAAATAAGGAGGGTAGACTAGATGATCTCTCAGCAATTCAGTTAAAAAGCATTCGTTATACACCTACAGTGTCAGACATCGTACTAAGCACTAGACTGAATTTCTTGGGCTCTTCTCTCTCTTTTTCTTTAATATTTTATTTTCCCCCAGTTACATGGAAAACAATTTTTACATTTGTTTTTAAAACTTTGAGTTGCAGATTCTCTTCCTTCCTCCTTCCCCTCTGCCCTTTGAGAAAGCATGTGAAATTATGAAAAATATTTCCATAAATGTCATGTTGCAAAAGAAAACATAGATATCCCCCTCTGCCCCGAAAAAAACCCTCAAGAAAAATAAAGTTAAAAAAAAGTATGCTTCAATCTGTCTTCAGACACATTCAGTTCTTATTTTGGGTATGGATAGCATTTTTCATCAGAAGTACTTCAGAATAGCCTTGGATCATTGTATTGCTGAAAATAGCAAAGCCATTCACAGCTGATCATCCAACATCATCTAAGAGTATCCTACTCATCATTTCTTAACAATAGTATTGCATCATAGCCTTGCACCACAATTTATTCAACCATTCTCCAACTGATGGGTATCCCCTCAATTTTTAATTCTTTGCTGTGTGAAAACAGCTGCTATAAGTATTTTTGTACCTATAAGTCCTTTTCTTTTCTTAAAAATATCTCTGTTGGGATACATGCCTAGCAGTGGTGATTGCTGTTGCTGTTTGTCCTTTATTTCAAAGAGGACCAGGGAGACGGGGTGATGTCATAACATGCAAGTGAATTGGATTTAAGTGAGGGAGGGCTGGGCAAGATCACCGGCCTCACTTTCTCTTCTAAAACTATCTGGGTCCAGTGTCAAGATACAGATCTGACAACTGGAGATAGCCCTAGATGCAGTAGGAGACTTTGGTCAGTTTGACTGAAGTCACATCCATTCAGCAATTAGCAATTAGCAATGAAGGCAAAAACTGGCCTCTTTCACCTAGTCAAGAATATTATTAGGCCAAAGGGTATACATGATTTTATAGTCTTTTGGGCATATTTCCTATCTTTTGAACAGTTATCAATTGGGGAATGGCTCTTTTTTTTAAAAATAAATTTGACTTAATTCCTTCTACATTTGAGAAATGAGATCTTCAGAAAAACTTGCTTCAAGATTCTTTTCACAATTACTATTGTTGACTATATTCCCTTCCCCCACCTTTATTCTATGTTCTCTCTCCTTTCACCCTGTTCCTCCTCTAAAGTATTTTGTTTCTGACCAACCCTTTGCCCAATATGCCCTCCATTCTATCATCCTCCTTCTTCAAATATCCTCTTCCCCTCCTACTTTCCTGCAGAGTAAGATAGATTCCTCAACTCATATTGAGTGTGTATGTTATTTTCTCTTTGAGGCAATTCTTATGAGAGTAAGGTTCACTTGTTCTTTCTCTCCTCTACCCTTCTATTTTTTTTGGTCTTTTTTAGGGCAGACAATTTATGCCATTCCACCTCTCCTTTTCACTTTCTCCCAGTACATTCCTCTCTTACCCCTTGATTTTATTATTTTAGATATTATTCATTTATATTCAACTCACATCTGTGCTCTCTCTGTCTTTATATATAGTACACACATATGTTTATTCTTTTTAACTGCCATAATAATGAGAAAGTTCTTATGAGTGACTAGTATCATCCTCCCATGTAGGAATGGAGTTCCTTTCAATTCCAGCAGTCTATGAACTTATAAATTCAAGTTGCAGTTTAAGAGAAATAAGATGATTATTCCCCAGAGTGAGTGAGCAAGTAAATTTCGATTCATCTCACATGTCATCTCTCACAAGTCAGATTTTATTCATAAATGCAACCACTAATTGGCTACTATACAAAACAAGGATATTAAACAATGGTAGAAAGGGACATATCCTTGTTCTTCATGACTTTAATATGACCAACAAGATAGAGGACTAGACATTTTCTTACTAGAGAAATAAACAGGAAAGATATTAATGCAACCACTCAGCAAATGTTTATTAAATACAACAACCTCCCAAAGACAGTTGATTTGAAGCCAGAACAAATGTGTAGAACTTTAGGGTTTACCAGCTGTGTGAGCTTGGATTAGCTGCTTAGCTTCTCTGAGCCCAAGTTTCCTCATCAATGAAATGATGAGACTAGGAATTGCTAAAATAATCTCTAAATTAATAAGCCTATGATATCATGTTCTCTCACCACACTGGGATAAAATCATTAGAATATCATGAATCAATTTTTCATTTAAATTATGATAGATTTTGTCAGTGGCTTTTTGGGGGGCAAATGTACACATGCATGTCTAATAGAAAATTGGAGAGATTATCCAGAGATTTAATATTAGAAATATGCCATAGTTCTTTGCAGATTACTTTAATTTTTAATATTCTACAAGCACAGTAGATACAAGTAGAGAAAGAAAGGAGAAAATCCAGTTTTTTGATGATAGAAATACCTGGCAATCTTAAGCAAGGTCTATAAATCTGGTGCCAAAATAAGCTCAATATAGTAAGAAAAGAACAAAATATGAGTAATAAATGTGTTAACTTGCAAAAAATCTGTCAGCTTCTCTTCATTTCCTATGTGTTTGAGGAAGAATAATTTATTTCTCATAAACTACAATTTACCTTTCCATTAAATTGGGTATTGTGAAACTTTACCTACCTAATTTGCTACTATACAAAACAAGGATATTAAACAGTAGTAGAAAGGGACACATCCTTGTTCTTCATGACTTTAATATGACTAACAAGATAGAGGACTAGACATTTTCTTACTAGAGAAATAAACAGGAAGGACATTAAAAACAAGAAGGAAGATGCCCACCAAGACACTGAAATGAGTGCAGACAGATCTAAATTAATATTGGAAGACAAAGAATATTGAATCAATACCTGATGAGAAAGAGGACTCTGCAGATTCTTAAGAGAACACGATCCCATATTGTTTAAGAAAGAAATAAGACTCTTGAAAGTAGAAGCTAAAGAAAATAAGTGGCAGAATTTTTTATCTGTCTAGGAACAGAAAAATTTGAACCCAGTTGAACACTTGGTCAGTTTCCACAAAGAAGAGAAAGAACAACCAATTGGGAATATGAACACAATGAAGGAAAAGATAATCTGGAAGAAGAGAAATAAACCCACTAATGTTATAAGAACACTTTACATAAACTCTTGATGAGATCTCATGACCTATTCGTTTCTCTTCTGGGTTTTCAAAGTGTGTGTGTTTGTGGGTGGAGAAAATGGGAAAAAAAAGAGGGGATAGAATCCATATGTTCATGATTTTCTGTGTCTATTGAAACAGACTTCTAGCATCCAGCATATTGTTTGACACATAGTAGGTACTTAATAAATGCTTTTCAATTGATTAATTGAATTATATTGAACTCATATTGAACTTCTAATCAATTAGGACACGTAGGTCTTTTTCACAATTATGAAAATAGTCACATTCCTTCAATTTTATACATGCAAAGTAGTTTTTAAAAAAAATCAAATGTGGGACCACAAATTTATCCCTGTTAAATTAAAACTTGCTATCTTCCAGCGAGTAGAGATCTTTTTAGACCCCATTTTGGCCATTCAATGAATTAATTAAAATTGTCAGCTTCATATAATATAGTAATTTGGTAAGAAGGCCATGCTTGATTTTATTCTAGTCATTGATTAAAATGTTGAGTAGAAGAGAAACATGGGAGCATTCCATTAGAGACTATATTCCAGGTTACAAGGCATTATGTAGTCAGTATCTTTTTGTTTTGATCATTAAACCACTTCTGTCCTATAATTCCAGTTTACATCTCCCCATTGTGTCCATAAAGCATCCCTTAAAGATTTTGTCAAATGCCTTCCTTAAATTCATATGTTCGGGCATCTCCCTTTTATACTAGTTAGTAAATCTATCAAAAAAGGAAGTGAGGTTAGTTTGGCATGGACTATTCTTAGTGTATCCAAGAAGGCTCTTAGAGATGATCTATTCCCTTATTACATGTTCACAAACTGTTCCTCCAGTTACTTCTTCTAAAATTTTATTAAGAATCAACATCAAATGAACTTAGTTTTTTTCAACAATGAGATGATTCAAGGCAATTCCAATAGACTCGAGACAGAGCCATCCATATCCAGAGAGAGCATTATGGAGACTGTGCTTCAAAGCATAATATTTTCACCTTTGTTTGTTGCTATTTGCTTGGATTTTTTTTTGTGCTTTTTCCCCCTTTTGATCTGATTTTTATTGTACAGCAAAACTAATATAGAAGTATGTTTAGAAGAGTTGCATGTTTAAAACTTAGATTGCTTGCTGTCTAGGGAAGAGGGAGAGAGGGAAAAATTTGGAACACAAGATTTGCAAATGTGAATGTTGAAAACTATTTTTGCATATATTTGAAAAAAATTTGGAAAAATACTATTAAAAAGAATTAACATCAAAATCGTGAGCTCATATTTGAGTGTTTACAATCTTCTTTTTGAAAACTGGGACATTTGGACACCTCTAGTCCTGGGGAACTTCTCCTAATCACCAATAGTGGCTCAGGAATTAGATCTCTAGATTCTTTCTGCTACCTGGGGTCAATTAATCTGAGATTTATGTCTTTAACTCATTAAGGGCAACTATATGCTCTCTAAACATCATTACACAGGGTTATAAGATCTATAATCAGGAGCTACTTTATAAACTGTCTATCCACTATCTATAAATTATTCCAACCCTTCATTTTACATGTGAGGAAATGGAACAATTTGTACACTAACAATAACTCTATAAAAACAAACAACTATGATGAACACAATAATCACTCATAAGTCCAGAAGACTAATGATGAAACAATCTATCAAAGCATAAAAATAATGGAATTAGGGTGCAGAATGAGATCTGTGTGTATATGTACTTATGTAGTCACTGAGAGAATTTATTTTGCTTGTTTATATTTATTTGTTATAAGGGTTTTTTCCCCCCATTAGGATTAGTTAAAAAATAGTGGTGATGGTTGGAGGTAGGTAGGTGGCGCAGTGAAGAGCACCAGCCCTGAAATCAGATGGACCTGAGTTCATCTAACCTTAGACACTTAATACTTCCTAGCTGTGTGACACTGGACAAGTCACTTAACCCCAGTTGCCTCAGGAAAAAAAAAGAAAAAATGGTGGCAGTGATGGTGGCACTTCTTTGAGGTCACTGTGTTGTTAGTTTTATTTAGTTGTTTTAATATGTAACCAGATGGCTGCTTATGGGGTGGAGAAAGACATCATTAAAACTTTAAAAAAAGATTTGGAAAAAAAGAAAACAGATTTGGAAACATACAAATTTACCTAATTTAATAAAAAAGAGTTAAATGGTAGAACAGGGATTTTTTATTTGAACTCGGGTCTCATGACTCCACATTTTTCCATTGCACTACATTTCCTCTCATTTAGTTTGGGTATCACGGCCTCTCTGTTAACCATATTTTTTTTTAAATCTTTCTCCCACTTGGAGATAATTTTTATTGGTAGAGAAAACAACACAGTCCTGTCTTTTCTCTGCAGTCAGTATTATATTATCAATCCTAACTAAATGTCCTATCACTTCTTTACTTTCCCTCTTATCTCCAATATAGTTAGTAAGCCCTTCTTATGATGTTTAATCTTCATTGAAAGCTTCCATCTCTATTGGACTACACCTTTCCTAAAGCTGCCAATATAAGTGGATCTTTCCATTCTTCTATTTGTAACCAGTCTTTATTAACATTTCTCATTATGTGTCCTTTAAAAACTATAGTGTGTCAATAAGCTATACATCCATTCTTACCTTTTCTAAGCTTCATGGAGCTATCTCAATTTCTAGTTTGCCAAGATTTTTAGTGTACTATCCTTTTTTCCCACTTGTCATCCTTTTGGTCATTTTAGTTGTTCATTTCTGACATTCTCAAATGTATGAGATCATAGTTCTATTTAATTATATAATTATAATTAATATGCTTTAAAACTATAGACTGCAAAGGAAAAGTAAAGTGGGAAATTATCCAGATAATTTAATATATGTGTGAATTTTTTTGGAATATTAATTAAGTAACCGAATAAAGTATTTTCAAACTTGAATTGACTGGATATTGCTTCAATTTCCATTTATTCTGCATGTGGAGGTATCAATCAAGGCACATAATTAAAAGAACCAATGCAAGGTAAAAACTGCCTCTTGAATTTTTGCTCTGTCTTTATTGGTTCACAACAAGAGCAGTTTTTAAAATGGTAGACTTCATCTCTGATTGCCTCCTTAGCCTTCCGTATTCAATGATAGAACTTTGGAAGCCTGGCAAAATTGAAATGATGAAAACACTTTTGGAAACCACTAGAAATTACTGCAGAGTCAGGACTAATTAAAATGCTGTTTTTCTTCTCTAACAAGATTAGAAGAAGGTTGGTGAAGAAAGAACCAATCAATTGAATTAATATGAAATTAGACTTAGAATGTCAAGAATAGAAGCCTAACATACTACAAAACAACAATTCTCATAAAATGCTTTGATTTAAAAAAAGTTTCATTTTTGATGCCTTTTGTTTTTGTCATGATGATTTCCAAATATGCTCTTTCTTCTCAGCCCCTAGTGAAGCTTCCTTTCAATAAAAATGTGTATTAAACAAAACAATCAAGATGCAAATCATATCTAATTGTATATGCAACATTTCATACACATAGCCCCCTACCTCCCCAACAAAAAGGGAGAGTGCATTTCTTTATATTTCATCCTACGTCAAGCTTGGTTATTATAATTATTATAATACTATTATTGTACTTGGTTATTATAATACTGTGGTATCCTGTTTTATTTCATTGTTCTTTTCATTTACATTATTGTAGTTATTTATATAATGTGGACATATATTCATAGACACATACATCTTGTTTTCCTTGCTTCTTTTTAACCTGCATCATTTCATAAGTTTTTCCATATTTCTTTTAATTTCTCATATTTCTTATTTCTTATGATTCAATAATATTCTATTACATTTTTGTACCACAATGGCTTTTTTTTAGTTATTCCTCAGTCAGTGCATATCTATTTTGGTTTCCATTCTTTGCTACCACAAAAAATGCTGCTATGAATATTTTGGTGTATATGGGATCTTCCTTTCTGTCTTTGACCCCTTTGTGGTTCTGTCTTATATGCCTAGAAGTAGGATCTCTGGATTGAAGGAATCCTTTTATTTTAATGGAATAATCACACAATATTAATATGAAGATCTTAATTACTGAATCTGCTGTCTGCTAAACACTACTGTCTATCCAAAGAAATATGAGACATAGCTCTTTACTGAAGACAGACAACCTTATCATATGATGCCTTATATAGTAATATGACCATTTATAATTGTGTTACCCAGTCTGGGATTGAATGGATTGGTAAGATCGACTGTTAGATTCTTCAGTAAATTTTACTTTTAAACATTGCCTCAGTTTTGTAGTTTCGAACCCAACATTTACCCAGTAATATCCACTCCGTGGGTTTCACTGCTACCATATACTTTAGTTTTCTTGACCATGGCCTGGGAAAATATTGAGGAAAGTATCTCTGCCCATGCCCTAAATCTGTCTGTTCTGGATTTTTAGGTTTTGGTACATTTCTTGCCTATTATTTTTAGGAGTTCTTTGTTCTGGCTCTCTTGGAAGCTGCTGTTTTTCTTCCTTTGTCCATTCTTCATGCCAGCTGATTTTCTGGAAACAAATTGTATTGACCAGTAGATACTTGAGGCTTTAATGGTGAGCTCTCCTCTTCTACTTTTGCCATAAAGGGGCCTTATATAGGCCATATGTCCAAGGCTGTCAGGTTTCTCTGAGATTGGGGACTTTTCTTCATTATTTTGTTGCTTATACTCTTTTGTGGTCCTGTCTTATTGCTTTATTGATTGGTATAGCTAAGCGATATTCTTTAGGATTAATGGTTCTTGTACATCTTTTTTTTGTATCAATCTAAAAATCCTTACCTTGAAATGTGGAGTCACCGACTCAGATATTGGCACCTTCCCTCTGGTAGGAGCTTCCTAGGACCATACTTCTTTATAGGTTACAAATGAAAACTTCATGGACATATATCAATATCAAAATATTGCTGCTCCCCTTGACAATTAGACCAGTTGATCTATAGCAGTGTTTAAGAACCAAATTAGATGGACCAAATTAAATGCCATAGAAGTTAAAGAAGTCAGAAACCAATGATTTGAAGTAGTCAAGAAAGACTCCATTGTTGCACTATTTGAGATGCTTTTGTGGTTTGTATTTTGTTCTCAAAGAGGACCATGCCATCATATTCCCCTCCAGAGCCATCTGGGTCAAGAGAATCTCCATTGATGCCCTATTTGAAATATAGTCATTTTGAAGGAATGGGAGAATTTGGATGACCGAGGCATTCCAGGAATGATGGCTAGTGTGAGCAAAGGAAGATAGAAAGTAGGAATGAAGACATGTTCTGGAAACTATAACAGACCCATTTTTATTAGATAAAAATTTTGGTTAGGAAGGGAATTAGAGAGGTGAATTAAATACAGATTATGAGTGTAGAAATTCAGCCAGCAAATTCTTTCTATGTATTTTTCCATACTCTTCCTATGTGCAGAACATTATGTGAGGCATTGAGGAAATCACAAATTTTGGATAAGATACAGTTCCTGTCTTCATGGAGTTTATAGTCAAGAAGAAGGATAATACAGAAAAACACAGATAACTGTTATATATATTATTCCATGATAAATGGCATAAAATGCCAATTTTGTAAGTGGTAAAAAGTATAAAACATAGTTTTGATGTAGACTTTGAGCTTATTTTTTTCCCTTGGCAGGAAGAAGCCCCTATGGATATTATCAGGAATAACCAAATCCTAGATTATCCTGTTTGTATATTTATATTTATATTTATATTTATATTTATAAGGACAGAACTTTTTATCAGCCTCCATTGTCTATCTCTCAAACCTCTGGGCATCTTTAAATAACCTTTGAGATATTGATCAGCATATCTTTAGACAGATCTGGGATTTGGTGAGCCAGATGCATTCCATCTGGCTCTTCCTTGATCCCTCCTTCAAAACTTCCTGATACTTCCCTTCTCCTGTGGAACCTCCAAGGTTATATTTTGTTAAGTCCTTTTCAGGATTAAGTTCACTATGAGGTACTATTTCTCTCCCTTACAGTATCTTCTCTTTACTGGTGACTTTTTCCTTACTATAACTAATTCTGCTTAGTCTGCTACACTCCTTTATGGATTTAACCTGCCAGTCAATGGCCCATACTCGGGCCTCATAGCATATTTTTTTAACGGATTTTTCCAAACTCATTTTCTTGGAATTCTATTGCTATCCCAAATCTATTTGCAATTCCTGGTATCTATTTTATTTCTTCATTTTGTCTCTAACTTCTCCTAAATAAAAGACAAAGAGAATGGTCACTATGAATTTGTTATGTTTATTTCAAATTTAGGAATTGCTACCCCAATCTCTTCAGTTTTATATGCAAGATCTGAGGATTAAGGTTGTAAGTGTTTGGATTTGATCCTGCTGTAAATATAGGATTTTTGAGCAGGAGACTGGTGGGTAAATTTTTTTTTTTAGAAAAAGGAGGATGCTGAAAGAAGGAAAGAAACATTTATTAGTACTCCTATATGCCAGATATTAAGGTAAGAACTATACAAATTGTCAGTTGATTTTTGAAGAAACCTGAGAAGTAGATGCTATTATTATCTTCACTTTTCAGTTGAGGAAACTGAGGCAGAAGGTAAGTGACTTGTGCAGGATCACACAGCTAGTGAGTATCTGAGGATAGATTCAAATCAAATCTTCCAGATTCTAGCCACTTAGATTCCTTTAGGCAGAAATAAGGAGGAAGACAAGTTAAACTTCTGAAGTCCAGATATGAGCTCTTTTTGCTTTGGACTGGATGGCTGACAGAGAGAATGAAAAGAAAAGGACAGAGATTTTTAGTAAATGAATAAAATTTCTTTGCTAATTAGATTAGGACAGGGTTTTGTGTAGGAAGTGGTATAGAAAAGAGTCAAAGATGATTACTAAACCTTCAAATTTGGTAGTTTGTGAGAATGGTAGAATCAATGACTGAAAAAGGACAGTCAGTTCAATTTAAGTCTTTTAAACATTTATTATCTGGTGGGAGGTAATGTGGTATAGTGGATGGAGAGCAGGTTTTGAAGGCAACACAGGCTGGCTAGATGACCTCATTAAGTTACTTCTGAGTACTCTAGGTTTCTCTGTGTTCTGATCTCTAAGGGGAAATAGTGTAGAGCAGGTTGCAACATGCATTAGTAGGAACTCTCTGTACCAATGAAATATCAATTCCAGTTCTTATTTCAACCTTGTTAGTAAAAGTGAGCAGCTAGGTGGCACCATAGTGCACAGAGCAGTGGATCTGGAATTAAGCTTCTCTCTGAGTTCACATCTGACCTCAGGTACTTACTAGCCTCAGTTTCCTTATCTGTAAAATGAACTAGAAAAGGAAATGGCACACTACTCCAGTGCCTTTCCCAAGAAAACCTTAAAAGGGGTCATGAAGAGTTAAACATGATTGAAACAACTGAATAATGATAAAAAGTGTAAGGCAGGTGGAGGATATGGTATGAAGGATAAAGTCTTAAAGATTGGGTTAGACAGAGATCCTAAGTGTATGAAAAAGCATCCAAATGGGAATGTCTAATAGACAGCTGGAAATTTGGGACTGGAACTTGGGGTAGAGATCAAGGCTAAAGCTATTGATTCGGGACATACCTGCATAGTGTGCTGCTTCTAGGAGACAGATAAGAGAACTATAAATAAAATAAGAGCATCTGTAGGTGAAAAGCACTAAAAAAAAGATGAAAAGGGAAAAAATCTTCTGGACATATCAACTTGAATGGAGGTGCTCATGCTTTCCCCAATTGCTGCACTATACAAAAAGAAATTTTATGCTTTTCCCACTAACTGGGTAATATGAAGATTAACTTTCACTGCCATATTTTATATTGAAGAAAATGACTTCCTTAGGTATAAAGATGAATAAGTTGTGTTAAAGTCTACAGGCCTAACAGGCTCTTATTTGGAAAAAAATTAGGGTATGAATATCTGCAACTCTACCATAACCAGTTTTAAGGCAAGAAAAATTTCTAGGAAAAGCCTAAAGTTGTGTCTCTATATAAGTAAAGTAAACCAAGAGGAATGAGTGAGAGATTGCATGGTGTAGTGGCTAGAAGGCTAGGTTTAAAGTCAGGATTATTTGAATTAAAGTTCCTCCTCTAACAGGTTACTTCCAAGATCAAGTTAATGAGCATTTATTGAGTATTTGCCATGCACCAGGCACTGAGAATACAAATAAAAACAGCAACAGAATCCCTGTCCTCAGGGAGTTTATATTCGAATGGAGGAACACAACAAATAAAGTAAAGGGAAAGAGGGCTGGGGGTGTACCTAGAGAAGTCCAGAGAAGTGTAGCTTACTGAGAAATAAAGAGGTGACTGACATGAATGCTATCTTTATTTTTGGGAGGCAATTGAGGTTCTGACTTGCCAAAGTCATATAATTTGTAAGTATATTGAGTACTCCTGACTCCAGGCTCAATGCTCTAACCACTGTGCAACTTAGCTGTCCTTTGAATGTCAGCTTTAAATAGAAGTTCTGAGAGGGATCATCCAATCAGAGGAGGAGCCACAGGAACTGAGGGTACTTTGTAAGTTCCAGGGCTGAAACAATCTTGTAGGAGTTTTCTGTGGGTAGGATGGAAGAGTTCCAATTGCAGCTTGGTGAGAAATGACACACCACCTGTGTGATTATGGACAAATCACTTGGTTCCCAGTGATATCTATTCTTTACGCTAAGTTGTTCACTTATGTTTGTTTAATAGAGAGAATTTCTTTAATAGAAGTTGCCAATATCAAAGAAATCATAAGTTGAGACCAAAAAAAGAAAACGAAATGAGGAGGATGTGAATTACTATTTTTGTTAATACCAAAAGATTTAATTTGTCAAATTTCCTATTTTAGTAGGGGACATTTTCGTAGCATTTCTTTCTTTTATTTTTTAAATTAAAGCCTTTTATTTGCAAAACATATGCATGGGTAATTTTTCAACATTGATCTTTGCAAAGCCTTCTGTTACAAATTTCTCCCTCCTACTCCCCACCCCCTCCACTAGATGGCAGGAAGTCTAATACATGTTAATTATGTTAAAATACTTGACAAATCGAATATGTGTATACATATTTATACAGTTATCTTGCTGTACAAGAAAAATCGGATCTACAGAAAAAAGAAAACCTGAAAAGAAAAACATAATGCAAGCAAACATCAATAGAGAGCATGGAAATGTTATGTTGTGGTCCACATTCATATCCCTCTCTCTGGGTGTATATGGCTTTCTTCATCACTGAACAACTGGAAGTGGTTTGAAACATCTCATTGTTGAGGAGAACTATGTCCTTCAGAATTGATCATCATATAGTATTGTTGGTGCCATGTACAATGATCTCCTGGTTCTGCTGATTTCACTCAGCATCAGTTCATGCAAGTCTCTCCAGGCCTCTCTGAAATCGTCCTGCTGGTCGTTTCTTATAGAACAATAATATTCCATAACATTCATGTACCATAATTTATTCAGCCACTCTCCAATTGATGGGCATCCATTCAGTTTCCAGTTTGTAGCCACTACAAAAAGGGCTGCCACAAACATTCTTGCACATGTGGGGCCCTTTCCTTCCTTTGTGATTTCTTTGGGATATAAGCCCAATAGCAACACTGCTGGGTCAAAGGGTATGCACAGTTTGATAACTTTTTGAGCATAGCTCCAAATTGCTCTCCAGAATGGTTGGATCCGTTCACAGTTCCACCAACAATGCATCAATGTCCCAGTTTTCCAACTTCCCCTCCAACATTCGTCATTATCATTTCCTGTCACCTTAGCCAATCTGACAGGTATATAGTGGTATCTCCGAGTTGTCTTAATTTCTCTGTTCAATAGTGATTTGGAGCACCTTTTCATATGAGTAGAAATGGTTTCAATTTCATCATCTGAAAATTGTCTTCATATCCTTTGACCATTTATCGATTGGAGAGTAGCTTGAATTCTTATAAATATGAATCAATTCTCTATATATTTTAGAAATGAGGCCTTTATCAGAACCCTTAAATGTAAAGATGATTTCCCAATTTATTGCTTCCCTTCTAATCTTGTCTGCATTAGTTTTGTTTGTACAAAAACTTTTTAGCTTAATATAATCAAAATAATCTATCTGGTGTTCAATTAAGAGTTCCAGTTCTTTTTTGGACACAAATTCCTTCCTTCTCCACAGGTCTGAGAGGTAAACTATCCTATGTTCCTCTAATTTGCTTATAATATCACTCTTTATGTCTAAATCATGAACCCATTTAAATCCTAACTTGGTATGTGGTGTTAGGTGTGGGTCAAGCCCTAATTTCTTCCACACTAGTTTCCAATTTTCCCAGCAGTTTTTGTCAAATAGTGAGTACTTGTCCCCAAAGCTGGGGTCTTTGGGTTTATCAAATACTAGATTGCTAAAGTTATTGCCTGGTTTGTCCTGTGATCCTATCCTATGTAGCATTTATTTCAAATCAGGCCTTTATTAAACACTTTCTCTGTGCTGTGAGTGACAGCATAAAATGAAGCTGTTTCTGCCCTCAAGGAGATTAACTGGGGGGAATAGCATACATATAGATAAATGAATAAAGACAATATTAAGTTATACATAAAATAAGGTTTTTGTTTTTAGGAATGTGACTAACACTTGGGGGAATTGGAAAAGCTTCATGTAGGAAGTGTCATGGAAATAAGGGCTCTAAAAGCAGACATCAAGAGGGAAGAGCATTTCAGATATAGGACTTGAACTATGAAAAATCACATAGGTAGGAGGTGAACTGCCATACATGAGAAAAGCAAATATGCCAGTTTGTGAGGGGGAACACTGTGTAATCCTCCTAGAAGGGTAGGTTGGAACCAGATTATGAAGGACTTTAAATATCCAAATATGTATAATATTACAGGCAATAGCATCTTGAACAGGATATTTGTTGGCAGCTGTTTGGAGGATGATTTGGAGACAGAAAAGGTGGAATAAAAGAAGAATAATTAGGAGACTGTTACATACTACATGAACATGTAGTATGAAGTATATTGATCATAGTATGTGAAGAGAGAAGAGGATGGATGTAAAAGATGTGGTGGTAGTTGGGGGGAGTTGAAAGAGAGAAATAGCTCAAATTTATCCTGATTTGGGAGTAATGCCCATTAATCATAAACTATTGTGCTTAAATATTACTTTTTCTTTGGTTACCACCAAATTCCTGTTACTTGACTGGCTAATTGGCTACGTTTTGCCTCCTGATGGATTGATTGCAAATTCCTTAAAGGCAGGAACCCTTCATTTTTGTCTTTTATTCTCAACACCTGGGATAGCACCTTGCATCAAGCAGATGACTCCTGAATGCTTTTTGATTGATGACAAATGCAATTAAGGATATGATGCTGCTTGTGTGGTTGTTCTAGTGGAGAGGCTGCATGAAGATGGGCAGATGTGTAATTTCCATTCAAAAGAATCATGTCAATGTTATTTATGATGGAAGATCACAAACCTTGTACTCTGGGGTGATTATTTTTGGATTCTTAAGCTGTTTCCTTCTGATTGCTTGTAGATACAAATATTGATTCATAGCCAAACATTGATTCAGAGATAGTAATATTAATTTTGATAGTTAAATCTGAGGTTACAGAATTCAAAAATTACTCAGTACATCCTGAGTTCTGTGGTTACCAAAAGCTCTAACCACAGACTTTTATTTCAGGTGAAGTAGAAATACTTGCAATAATAATTGAAGAGTACACCATTTCCTTAGAGAATGAACTTTGGAAAAAAGAAGTATAATACATCTCTTTTACAAATAGGCATTTAGTAATAGCTCCCCTGTGATTAAAGAGTTTTAGAACCTTCCTATGAAAATGATGAAGGTCCCTAGATATAGATTACACCATGATGGATAGCTGGGAGGACAGGGACCAGAACATAAAGCTTTCATAATTTACCTGGAATTACTTTTGGAAACAACAACATCTACTCATTCCCATGTCATGTAGAGATTATTAATGGTTGCCATAAACCCATTAATAAAATTAAATGATGATTTCTCAACATAATTTTTTGTTCCTTGATCTCAGTGTGGTTAAGGAGGATTGTTTCTTCTACAACAAATGAGTTTTTTTGTATCTGAAACCAATGTTACTCCCAAAGGCTGAAATAAAACCCCACCTGCTTATTAGTGGTAAATTTGCAAAGGTTCTTCAGTGATTTTGTCTTGGGAGCAATTTTTCTTTCAGGATTGAAAAGGATGAGTATAGTATGAACTTTTAAAATAACATGGAAAAGAATGGGGCTAATCTAAGAATTTGATAGAAAAATATTGCTAAATCATTTCTCTTCGGAATACATGGTTGCATCTGTATGCATGCTAAATTCTTTATATTAAAGCCCTTATTTGCACTTGCTATCTAGGTGAACATTTGAAGTATGATTTTTTTGTTATAGTTTGTTTTGGTAATTGAGAGGCATTGTAATATAATAGATAGAATGTCTTGGAAAGACCTGGTTTCAAATTCTATATCTACCACTTACTATTAATCCTTTGTGATCTGGAGCAAATAATGTAAGCTCTCAACCTCTATTTTCTCATTTGTAAAATGGGGATGACCATATATGTAGCACTCATTGAGTAGGGTTGTTGTAAATTGAATGAGATGATATATGAAAAGTTTTCTGTAAACTTTTAAGCACTAAATGAATAAAAAAGAATGAATGAAATGAATGAGTAAATTTCAATTTACTCCTATCTTCACAAGATTGTAAATTTCATGAAGGCAGGGACTATACTGATAAACTGAAGTGCCCTAGTAAATAGAGCTCGGTCACAGAAAATCAGATTTTCTGAATGTTCAAGTCATTTTAGTGAAATTGGCCAAACTGAAATGTATCTCCAAATTTGACTGGTTTCGATTGATTATAGTTTGTCAAGGTTACAATTTATATTATATGTGGATTTGCTTAAGAACAACTCATTTCTTCAAAACTTTACTATCTACAAAATGCTTATTTCACAAAAGTCGTGTCAGTTAATGCAGGTATTATTATCATCACTTAAATATTAGGAAACTGAGGCCTAAATGGAGTTAATGAAATTTTCAAAACTGCAGTAAAACTTTTGTCTATAGTCACACAGCTGCTAAATGGCAAAATCAGGCTATAGAACCATATCTTCTTCATCAAAGTTTATTGCTCTCTCCTACTCCATATGGCCTGATAACATTAAAAATCTTTCACAATTTGTTGTAATTCTGCCCTTCTACTTTTCTTTTTCTATTCAAGCTAAACTGCACAGCTTAATGACCTGTATATATCCTATTTTTCACTCTCCCCCACCATGTTTTCCTCTATCCATTCCTATCTTTCCATGTACTGCTTTTTGTCTGAAAAGCCTTCTGTTTCCTACTCCATCCCAATCTGTTAAAAATCCTACTTCTCCAATAAGAGAATATAATATTTTAAAATTATTTTGGTATTAATTCTAATGTGATTGCAAAAAAAGGATACTCTTAATTTTAAATTATTGAGTCAATTGAATTCTAGTGTTGCCTCTTGACCCATAATAACTGTGTGACTCTGGGCAAGTCACTTGATCTGTTACTTTGAAATCATACATCTATAGATTGAGTTGGAAAAATCCTTAAAAGCCACTGTGATTTGCCTAGGATTGCACAGCTAATAACTATTTGAGATGAGATTTGATTTCAAGTTGTCTTTATGTCCAGCATCTTATATACTAGGCCATGCTGCCTCTCATATTCAGGGTAGTCCCAAGAGTTTTAGTGTGGTGTTGAAAACTTCATTAACTTTTGCAACACCCTGTATTCTTTATCAATTATTAACCTATATTGGTAGAGGAAATTTTCTGCCTAGGAATTCCACATACCAATGAAATTACAGGTCTGGATTAAAAGCCATATGCCATAAAATGAAAGGAAATTTTTGTAACTGGGTCAAAATAGATCTTGTACAATTTCCAGCTCATTTTCTTGTCAGTGTTCTAAATATAGCATTTAGACCAGAGGCCAATCTTTAGAGTATGATCTTTACAATCCTTACAATCCTTTCTTAAATGGAGAGGTGGGCAGACATGAAGTGAATTATGCTCATTAAATACTCCATTGAATGATGGACTAAAGTCTTCCTGACTAGTGATTTAATTATCATGTTTTAAACAGATTTGATTAACATCAAGTCCCCTCTAATGAAAGCCAAACACAAAAGACATGGGCCCATATATTAAAGTTTTCTTTAATCTTGCTGTCTGGTTTCCATTAAGCCTGATGCCTCATTTCTTTGAGGTCCTTAGTATATGGACCAAGGTGTATTTCTGTAATTCATTGTGAATGCAACAGTTTGTATATCTCCTGAAGGATTCTTTCCCTACTAAAGCTTAGTATTCCCATTTTATATATTATAATCATATAAATAATGATATTCTGTCTAGATTACTTGAGAGGGAAAGCTGTTTATAGTTATACAGATTTATAAAGTTACACCTAATAACTGTATCATGGAAAGGAAGTTGAAATGATGACCCAAAGAATGTTCTAATTTCTTTTGGTGTTTAAAACTGTTTGCAGTAGAAGTATAGGTAATTATTAATAACTGCATGCAGACAGACCCCTGTGTTCCCAGCTTATGATTTTTAACCTCATTGGAATACATAGAATCGGGGGAAAAAGAACAAGCAGACTGTTGGAATCCAAAGAAACCTAGCATATTATTTAGGTCAAGAGTTTCCTGTGGGTAATTGGGACACAGAGGCCTAAACCAACAGTCTCTAACTTTACTTCATTTCTCTAAAACCTTAAGAGCTCTTATGGAGAAAGGATGCTAGTAAAAATCCTGAGTAGAAGAAGAGAAGGAACACCACTACTATGGTATCTCCTCCCTGCTGGGAATTGCTAATAATAGCTAGCATTTCTATGGCACTTTTGGTTTGCAAAGTGCTTTCCATACATTATACAAGGTGATTTATCTTCACAATAATCTTGTAAGGTATGTGTTCTCATCCCCATATACAGATAAGCATTCTGAGCCTGAGAGAAATTAAGCGATTTTCTGAGCATCACATAGTTAATCAATGTCTGAGGCAGGATTAGACTTGGGTTGTCCTGACTTCCATCTCCAACTACCACCAAAAAGAGCAGAGGGCTGTGTGTGTGTGTGTGTGTGGTAGGAGGATGTTGTGGAGTAACTGACTTAGAGATCTACCAGCTAAGTTTTTGGGCATTGAGATTTACAAGCAGAAAAGGATGCGAAGTTTGCAATGGAGATGGGTGGGTATATACATTTGTAGAGAGGATTCCAATCTGCTCCTTCAGGAAAGGTACTTATACTAGTAACAGCAAACCAAATTCACTCCTGTCTCCCAACTTACTTTGGGAAATCTTTTGCAAACCTGCTGAGGGGTAAGAACTGTCCAAGGGAACATGGGAAAGGAGGATAAAAGCACAAATGGAGGGGATGGAAGTGGCCTTTGGAATTCCAAAATTCAGCAGGAGGCATATACACTGCTTGAATGCTGGAGATTTTCATATTTTTTTTAACCAGACCTTTTAATTTTAAGGAACTGCCTAGGTGGAGTCAGAAAGGCTCACCTTCCCGACTTCCAATCTGGCCTTAGATGCTTCCTAGATGTGTGACCCTGGGAAAGTCACTTAACCCTTTCTGACTCAGTTTCATCATCTGTAAAAAAAGACCTGGAGAAGGAAATGGCAAAGCACTCCATTGTCTTTGCCAAGAAGACCCCAAATCAGCTCACAAAGAATTGAGCATGACTGAACACCAATAGAGAGATAAGAGAAGAACTGTGATTATCTTCTTTTAGATTATTGTACAAGGCAATCTATGAGAGCACTTGGGAGCAGTGACCAGGAATATCTGGGAAAAGAAACTACTAAGAAAGGAGCAATATAATACAGACAAAGGAGTTCTAAAAGGAAATTCTGCTTTGGAGGAATAAACCAGCCTGTTTTGTGGCTGGAGCTCTACCCAAGAGAGTGCTGTAAACCATGGAAACTACTCAAATCTGAAGGAAAGGATGTCCTTGGACCCTCTTTAGGGGCTCAGCTATGAATCCTCCAAGCATGGAAAATAAAGTGGTTCTATGTGTAAGCCTTGTGAGTTTGAGTGCTTGCAAGAATAATTGGTGGTTAATGTGGAACTATATATAGAAGAATTCCACATTTAATCTATATTAGATTGCTTATGGTCTAGGCAAGAGGGGAAGGGAAGACAGAAAGAAAAGTTTGGAACACAAGGTTTTGTAAGGGTGAATATTTAAAACTATCTTTGCATGTATTTTGAAAACAAAAAGCTATTGTTTAAAAAAGTAAAAATAAATAAATAAAATAAATCTAAAAAAAAAAGAATAGTTTGTGTTGTCATTTGTTTGAAGGAATGACTGTGCTGTCATCTGGGTGATAGAAGGTAGAGAAAAGAGATCCTCAAAGTGTAGAAGTAGTTACTGTTATTCCCATTTTACAGGTGAGTAAACAGGCTCACAGAGGTTGATTTGCCCCAGAGTAGCACAGCTGGTAAGTGTGGGAAGCAGGATAGAAGCCAGGTCTCTTGTTTCTAAGATCACTGTTCTTTCTGCCATACGGTGTGTGAACTTCCATATATACAGTATGGGAAATGGAAAGACTTAGAGTTACAATATTATGTTGTTGAAATAAAAATGAGCCTTTCCTCTGACAGATTATGCATAACTGCATATGTCATTGTCTAGTTGTGATGAATGATGTGGTTTCAGTGACTGGAGCCCGACTCTGGCTCCTTTTCTGTCAGCATAGTTTTCTTTTTCCTGGTTTGTTTTTACCATAATATACAAATGAACTAATAATGAGGTGACTAGTGGATCCAGGTGACTCCTGGAACCATATTCCAGCAGTTTCTTTGTTCATATTTAAATTAAATGTAAAACTAGGAAATAGTTTTAATTTTAGGAAGAGAAATTTAGGTAAGACAAAGGGAAAATTTTTCTGTTGGCACTCTGGGTGAATTCTGGTATATCTTTTGCAAAAGAATAAAAGATAAAGATCTGTCTATCTGGATTGGTTAAATATATCTTTCCCATTGCCTGGGAGATAGAGAACATCATTTTGCAAGCCCTATTTTTTTTTCTGATTTTAACTTTGGCTACTGAATAAACCTGCCTAAATTTCAGTTAATTGGGTGTAAAACATTTTGATGTACACAGAGCCCTAGAGATGCATTTTATTGAGTCCCCTGTGCTGATTAGTTTTAATTCAGGATTGACAATATGGATTCCAGCTGAAATAGTGCCCCAGGGGAAAGGTGCCAGTCACACTTGGAAAAAGCTATTTTAGGAAGTGTTTGGGAGGGCATAGGATGTAGTGTATTGTCTGGGATGAGATAAAAGGCAGAATGCTGGGAGTAGTGGGAAAGTGCCTTGGGGCATTGAAATGGGGCTGACACGGAGACATCTGCTGATGTCTAAGGGAATGTTTGTTAAAATACTTCTGAGAAGAAAAAGGGAGAAATAGCTTTGTGGGAGGAGGGAAAAATAGCTTTGTGGGAAGATACTGTACCTGTTGCCTTAGAATTATGCTTTGCTTTCTCCAGTAGCATAGCTAATTTGTTGAATCTTCATTGTCCACATAATATCTTAGGCTTCCCCATTTTCACAAATGAGTGTGATGGGAACACAATAATGTCCAGCAATAAAATTAAACAAACAAAACAATGAAAGGGCATAGTTTTACTTTCCCAATTAGAGGCATGGATATAGAAATCAATCTCAAATAATGATATGTGCTTTTCAGGGGGAAGCTTTGAGGAGAATTTGAAAAACCAGGGAGCTCAGCTCATATCATAAAGGAAAAATAAAACACTCCTTGCTATCCCCAAAGTGACTAATTCAGCTTCTCATTAAGTCTTGTGTGGGCCTTCAACCTCCTGGAGGAAGCCTACTCAGTTTATAATGCCTAATTTGATTATTCAATTTAATTCTCTGCTGAGATACTAAAAGTCATCTGATTAACATGCTGAAAAATAAGCATCTGGTTAAGATCAAGTATACTAATACCTCTCTAAACAAAGAGAAATGCCTTCCAGTTATGCACTTTTGTCAGAAACTTTATAACTAGACAAAATATAGAAAGGGAAGAGAAGAAAGAAGAGAACATCAACGAATCATTAAAAGAATAAATCAAAGCAAGCAGAAGGAGGATCAAAATGAGACAGAGACAAGCAGAGAAGTATTGGAATAAGAATGTTAATTTTGAAATATGTATCCCCCTCCTCCCATAAGCTATACATAGAAGATACTTTTGGTTTCATACACAGCCCTCTTTTTCCATTCTTGTTTATTGATTGCAAAGTTTGTAATAATGAAAAGAAAACATTTTTAAAAAGCAAATATATGTGGTCATTAAGGATGGTTTTGGGAATATCATATAAGAGGGAATGGTGCTGCTGCCGGAAAAATCCCTAATTACTTCTGCTAAAGTTCATCTCGGATGCCTTATGTGGTATGAAGTTGACTCTGGGTTCTTGAAGGCAGAGATCGAGTTCTGTCAGGTTCCAATAAGATGAAAAAGCTTTGAACACAGAACTAAGGACCAGCCTAATCAAATTTGGAAAGTCCCAACCCCAGAATGTTGGCAACCAAGTTTCTGAATGTTTTCAGTCATAGAAAGTCACGAAGGCTTCTAAACCATAGAAGGCTTGCATCAATATAGAGAGTACTCACTGCAATAAAATCAGTGGCCTTTGAAGTTTTGAAGAACAAATTCAAATCAAATTAATTGTGACAGGAAATGATGTATATAAATAAAATGTCAATTTATACTAGTAGAGGGAGTTGCTTCTCTTGAATGTTCCTTATCCCAGTGAAACTGCAGGTCTAGTTTCAATTTCAGTTCTTTCTCTCTCTCTCTCTCTCTCTCTCTCTCTCTCTCTCTCTCTCTCTCTCTCTCTGTATCTGTCTCTTTCTCCCTCCTCCTCTCATCTCCCCTGTCTTTTTTTCTTTTTCTTAAATAATAGCTTTTTATTTTCAAAACACATGCAAAGATAGTTTTCAATACTCACAAAACCCTGTGTTCCAAGTTTTTCTCCTTCCTTTCCCCCAACCCCTTTTCCTTAGACAGTAAGCAATCCAATATGTTAAACATGTAATTTTTCTATACATATTTCCATATATGTTTCATGTTGTACTAGAAAAATCAGAGCAAAACAGAAAAAAAAATGAGAAAAAAAAGCAAGCAAACAACAAAAAGGTGCAAATACTATGTTGCGATCTATATTTAGTCCCCACAGTCCTTTCTCTGCATGCAGTTGGCTCTCTCCATGATAAGTCCATTGGAACTGGCATGAATCACCTCATTGTTGTAGAGAGCCATGTCCATCAGAATTGATCATCATATGGTATTGTTGTTGCCGTGTACAATGATCTCCTAGTTCTGCTCATTTCGCTTAGTATCAGTTCATGCAAGTCTCTCCAGGCCTCTCCGAAATCATCCTGCTGGTCGTTTCTTACAGAACAATAATATTCCATGACATTCATACATCATAACTTTCAGCCATTCTCCAATTGATGGGCATCCATTCAGTCCAGTTCCTTGCCACTACAAAAAGAGCTGCTCTAAACATTTTTACACATGTGGATCCTTTTGCCTTTTTTATGATTTCTTTGGGTACAGACCCAATAGAGACACTGATGGATCAAAGGGTAACCAGTTTGATAATCCTTTGGGTACAGTTCCAAATTGCTCTCCAGAATGGTTAACTTAAAAGAGGAATTTCATACATAGAACTAGAGCTGGAAGGACCTTAGAAGCCATCTAGTACCACCATCTCATTTGACAGATGGGAAAACTGAGGATCAGGATTGAGTGACTTGCCAAAGTCACATAGATAGAAAATATTGAGGTGGGATTTGAATCAATTATCTCTGAAGCCAGAGCCTGCACTTTGCACTTAGTAAGAAAAGGTAATTTGAAGGGAGGGATAGTATTGGCAGACCAGTTCAGATCCCTTAGTCCAGGAAGAAGCTAGAATCATCCATTCCTAAGAAATCTTATGTTTGTGCATTTAGCATTTCTAAGCAATATGGAGCAATGGGTGGACCATGGATTTGAAGTCAGAGGACCTGGCTTCAAAATCAGCTTCTGCTGTAACGCCACTTTAGACTTCTTTAGCATCTCCTATAGTCCAGATTCTATGTCAGGCTCTAGGAAGGAATTTTTAATCTTTTTTTGGGTGTGTCATGGATCATTTTGGCAGTCTATTGAAATCTATGAACCCCTTCATTGAATGTTCTTTTCAAATGCAGAAAATAAGATGCATAGGAGAGCAAAGGAAACCAATTATATTGATATGCAATTCTCAAACATTAAAATACAAATTAATGGACCTCAGGTAAAAGAACCCTCACTCTAGGGGTACAAAGACAAGAATGAACTAGTATCAAGGAGTTACATTTTTGCCTGTAACCATTCCTATTCACTTTCAACTCATTCTGGATTAATAGAAATGCTGTATTGAAGGGTTTTTTGGGTCTGAAATTTCGAATATTGCTTATTGTTACTTTTTTTAACAGAGCTAACTTTCTATGAATGCCTTTTTTGTCAGGGGAATGATTCCTTAATCCAGTTATCACTGTAGCTTTCTGTTGTTGGCTGTTAACTCTTCATTAATTACAGATTTAAAAAAAAACCCTCCTTTCTTCAGCCCATGTCCCCACGCTCCTCAGGAATTCAGCATTTCATTATAAGGTTTTTTCTAAAATGTTGGAAAGAAAAAGCTTTTTAATTAGATTGGTAGTAATTGAGATCCCAAACCAAAAAAAAAAAAAGCCTTTCTCCAAGAAATGGAGGTATATACATAATTAAAAGAAGGGCCCATAAGTGGAACATCTTGCACATCTGAATCCCATTTTTAGCAAAGCTGTAATAAGTTGAGGCAGCAAATGCTGAATAGCTTTGTTTGCTGGAACAGGTTATCAGTGCTTTCAAATAATATTGAGAATTCTGAGCTGGAACCACAGTACTCTTTTAATTCAAAATAAAAGCCCTTTATAGACCATTTTCTCATCATTTATGCCTAGAAATACTATCCTGATTTGCAAAGAAAAAAAGGAAAAGATAAAAGAAAACCCTAAATCAATAATTCAAATCTGTTTAGTGGTCTGGCAAGTTGGGAGGTCTATGCCTTTAATATATCAGTAATTTAAGATATTAGGACAGATATGAAGAGCCAAGTTCAGGTTGAAGGGTGTAAAATAAAAGACTGCATGAATCATTGAAGGAAAATAATGAGCTAGACAGGATAGGTTCCAAATATCGTGGGCCACATCTGTTTCCTGACTTGCTATAAATTCTTTCTCCCATTTTCCCAAATAACAGATGTAAAATGTTGGTGGGTGTCAGGTGAGTAATGGTTGAGATTAAAGTTAGGGGCATGAATGTGGTGGAGGCAGCATAGAGTAGGAGATAAGGCATTGAAATTGAAGTTAGGAAGAAGTTTGCCTCCTTCCTGAAACACTAGCTGTGTGTTCCTAGACAAGCCATTTAACCTCTGTGCCTCAGTTTCCTTATCTGTAAATCTGACTGGATGTCCATTAAGATTCTTTCCAGATCAAAATCTATGGTCTTAGTTTTCTGTTCTGGGCAGTGTGTGTGTGTGTGTGTGTGTGTGGGTGTGGGTGTGTGTATGTGTGTAGGGACAAGGAATGAAAGCTTTTATTTTTTTCTCCTATTTCTTTGTCTAAGAACTTTTTTCCTGAAAAAATACTTACATGTTACATTTTGGTTGCCTTTAGAATAAAGAATAAAGCATTTAAAATAAGGTACTAGTGTATGTTGCTCCCCAAAGTTCTCCTCTGGCACAGAGATGACTTCGTATTCTTGAAGGACATACCTGTGAAGGGCCAGAATTGGCAGGGCTACCAAGCTGGAAAGGCTGGGAGTTCCATTCTGGTGACAGACTGTTCTCTAAGGACTAGCCTTGTTACGAGCGGAGAGGTTCATTTCCAGAATATTGGCTGCTAGGGGATGAATTTTTTGGCCATAGAAGCCCATGAAGCAAATAAAATTTCAAAACCATCCTCAGATGTGTATGGCCCCCTTCCATGTCTGCAGTGATATGGCAGAATAGTGAAAAGGGGAGGGGAAAATACAAAATATCACAATTTTGAGACCTGTTACAAGCATCAGTTTAACTTGGTACTCTAAATGTATCTCTTTGCCCAAAAACTAACTAGATTGATTACTGGAAAAACAGAATCATATTTAGACCAACACTGCATAATATTACAATTTTACAAAAATAATACAACATATTTAGACCAATAAATTAAAACCAAAGACATGACTGTTCTGTAGACTATTCTACAAGAAGATAATCTAATGGGCTTGTAGCAATGGTCTGAGGATCATCAGAGCTTGTGTATTGCTCCTGATAGATAGTATTTGCACAGTGCTTTACAATTTGCAGAATGCTTTACATATGTTATCTTCTTTGATCCTCACTATAATTCTGTGAGACTAGCATTAATATTACTGCCATTTTTAGCTGAGGAAACTGCTCTGCCCAGGCTCACACAGTCAAGTAAGTGTCTGAGGCAGGATTTGAACTTAGGCCTTCTTGGATTCTCATTTACCACCTTGCTGCCTCTTCTATAGGTTCTTAGCTCCTGTATTAACTTTAGGTCACTTAGGATAGGAGGGAAGAACAAGGAACAAAGCATGGATATTGCAAAGGGTATATTTAAACTCAATGTAAAGAAAACTATCCAAAAGAATAAGTTGGCTAGGGAAGGAGTGGGTTCTTTCCTACTAGAAGGTCACGGAGTTTGTTTTTCTAGCTGAGACCCAGACCCGATTGTGGGCAGAACTGATCTTGGGGGTTTATTCCTGCCCCCTTTGAACTTCAACAGAGTAACATCTACAATTTGGCTTCCATAAGATTCATAGCCATTTAGCTTAACCTACTTAGCTTAAAAGATAAAGGAACTGAGATCCTGAGAGGCTAAGCGTCTTAATAAAGGTCATACACATCTTAAACTTCAAAGGGGTGATTTGAACCCAGTCCTCTGTGAACAAAGATTATCTGACATTCATTCCAAGGTACCTAGCATGAATGTCATGGTGGTTTGTTGCCCTTGAAGGGGCAGTGGTGCCATAGTTGGAGTTAAAGATTTGGATTCATATCTAAACCTTTGGTACTTATTAGCTGTGTGAACCTGGGCCATTACTTAACCTGCATGCGCTTTAGTTAAGTCCTTAGGACATCTACTGAATCATAAGGCAAAGCTTGAGGAAGTTCCCCCTTCCTGTGTTGCCTTTTACCAAGTTACAAGCAGAAGTGACAATTTGTATTTATTTCTAAAATCTCAGCATTTGTAGAAACCCCACACTCCTTATATACCTTGTAATAGAACAGCAAGACTATTTTTTCAAAAGTATTTTATTTTTACAAATATATGTAGTTTTCAACATTCATTTTTGTAAAACTTTGTGTCCAAATTTTTCTCCTTCCCTCCCTTACCATCCCTCTTTGCAGGATGGCAAATAATCTGATATAAATTAAATATGTGCAATTATTTTAAACATATTTCCGTATTGAACAACATGGCTATTAATAGCAATTATATATCTAGTGCTAACCTTTGATTGGATGCTTATCTGAGATACAAATTAGTAATTTTTCCCCCATAGTGCACTAGGCCTTGGAATCAGGAAGGCTACTCTTCCAGCTGTGTGACCTGGCCAAGTCATTTAACCCTGTTTTCCTCAGTTTTCTCATTTATAAAATATGCTGGAGTAGTATCTTTGTCAAGAAAATCTCAAATGGGGTCATGAAGAATCAGATACAAGTGAAGTGGTTGAACAATAAATCTTTTCTTTAAATTGTTCCTCCTTGTTAACATTTTACTATTCTATAGTAATGTGAATTAAGGACTTTTGGAAAAATAGATATTTTCATTTCATAAGTATGTGAGTAGAATGTAAGATCTTTGAGGGAAGTTCTTGGGTCACTTTTGTATCCCTTACCTATTATTGTGCCTGTCACTCATTGGGGTGCAATAAATGCTTCTTTATTTATTGATTAATTATGAATTCTTCTGTATTGATAGGTTAATTTGATTTTTACTTTCAATGCTGTTTCATCCAACTTATTTTTATTCTGCTCAATTTTCTGTCTACTTTCCTTGTAACTGAGCCATCTGTAAAACTTTTTCATATCATTATTACTTTTAGAAAATTTGTAGGCTGGCAGATAGATACACAAACATATAGATAAATAGATACACACACATTCGCACTCACACACATATATATATTTATCCAAACATTCATTCCTAAGTGTCTCCATCTTAGCATATTCTGCATACATAGAACTGCAGAATTTTACAGCTAGGTCAGAGACTTCTCGATCAAACTTCTTAAATTGTGGGTCAAAGTCACATAATTCAATGTGGAAGCTGTGAAAAATTTGGCAACAGTGAAAGATTTCTGAGTGTAATAACCAAAATTAATTCAAAATCAAATATGTAATGAATCTTTGCCTCCTGCCAAAGGTAGCATTTAAACTGAATTTTGAAGGAAGCCAGGTAATCTGGAGGTAGAAGTGGGGAGGGAGAGCCTTTCAGGCAGAAGGGGCAGCTAATGAAAAGGCTCAGGGTCCAGGGATGGAGTATCATGGGAGAGCAGCAGAAAGCAGTGTGGCTGAATTGTCAAGTATGTGGAGGAAAAGGATTGTAAGAAGATGGAAAAGTATGTTGTAAGGCACTTAAAGTCAAACAGAGGCTTTTATATTTCATTCTTGGAGGTAATAGGAAACTATTGGAGTTTATTGACTAGAGGGATGACCTGTATTTTAGGAAGATCACTTTGGCAACTGAGTGGAGGGTAGAGTGAGGAGGACTTTGAGGTGGAAAGACCAACCAGATGGCAACGACAACTGGCCAAGCTTGAGATCATGAGGGTCTGCATCCAGATGACAACTGGGGAGAGAAAGGGGTGTACATGAGAGATTTTGTGAAGGTAAAAAAGATAAGAGATGGTAACAGATTGGATATGTAGAGTGAATGGGAGTGAAGTCAGATGAAGGAAAACGAAGTTGTGGGTCTGATGACTGGTAAGATTCTGGTGCCTTTGGAAGAAATAGGGAAGGTAGGAAGAGGCTAATGAGTTCAGTTTTGGACTTCCTGAATTTGAGATATTTATGGGACATCCAGTTTTAGATATCTAGTAGGCAGCTAATAATAGGAGAATTGAACTTGGAGGGCTGATATATAGATCTGGAAGTTATATATAAAGAGATGATAATTCCCATGGGAACTAATAAGATCATTAAGCAATATGACATAGAGGGAGATGAGAAGAAAGTCCTGTGACACACCCATATTTAATGAATGTGACCTGACTGAAAACCCTGCAAAGGGGACTGAGAAATAGTAATTAGAAAGGCAGAGGAAGAACCAGGAGAAAGATCATGAAAAGATATAGAGGAAAGAGTATCCAGTCCATGAGGATGATCAACAGTATTAAAGAAAGGCTACAGATAGGTTAAGAAGGATGAAGATTAAGAAAAAGCACCTTAAAGTATTTGCATAATGCTTTAAGGCTTGTAGTATGTCTTGCATATATTATCTTATTTGATCCTTATAATCCCATGAGATAAGTGCTATTATTAGCTCCATTGATGAGAAAAGACATTAATGAGAGGTAACAAATGAGGCTGAGAGAGAGTAAACGATTTGCCCAGTCCTAGGGCCATTTAGTAAATATCTGAGGCTGGATTTAAATTTAGGTCTTCTTGACTCCAAGTCCAGTGATCTAGCCATGTACACCACCTGTATAGTTGTCTAAAGAACTATGCCTCTAAATTAAATTCACCAAGCAGAGTTTTGTGAGAAAATTAAGTTATGCATAATACATTTTGTTTACCTGAACTACTAGAATTATTTTACAAGGGAAGATGGAGAAGGGACTACACCTGAGATGAGAAAAGTGTCTTAGAATTTACTTCCTAAATATAATTATCCTTTCTACATTACAACTTTTCCCCAAATATGATTATCCTTTCTATATTATAACTTTCCCCTATCATGGTTTTGATATATCATTGGTCAGAATGAAAATTAAAATGGAAAGTTGTTGGGAGTTTAGCAGAAACTACAGATAACATATAAAGACCAGCAGACGACACAGAAAAAAAGTCCTGAAACTCAGAAATTCATAAAATATTTGAAAGACATTGTATAATATCAGCATATTTTATCTTTTAATGCTATAATAATTTAAATGTCTTCTTTAATATGAAGGGAAGACTAAAAAATTTTATGTGGATTTTCTAGATCGCGGGGGCATTGTGTCCCTAACCCCCATGATATGGAAGGGATAACTGTATGAAGAATATAAGGACTAATTCAAAGCATAGTATAAAATTTATCCCTAGGGATCAGTAGGCTGCTTCAGACATCTTCCTTCATTAGTATTTTTTGTTTTGTTTTTATTTTGTCAGACTAAAGTTCAAGAAAAATATTTAAGATGGAGAAGTGGTGTTTTGTGGAGTGGGCTTTGTAGGAACAAAAGAGTGGAGCTTCTAGGATACAAATAGTTAACATCAAATATTAAAAAGGCTCATTCATTATATGGATGATCAAGAGGGCTCGTTGTATGTTGCTCAAGAGATTAGAACTTGCAGCAATAAGTAGAAATAATAAAACAGTACATTTTGACTATCAAGAAGATCTTAACTATCCAAGAACCAAATGCCTTCCAAGGCAATAAAGTCCCTTCACAGTTACTATTTAAACTACAGTTGAATGACCATCTGTCAGGGATTCTGTTTAGGGGATACTAGCATTGAGCAAGAAGTTGGACTAGATTCAGTTCCTTCACTCAACAACAAATATCTCTGTCAACTGATACCTCTGAGGCAATTTACAACTTTATCATTTTCTAAAAATGTAATTATAAAGAAAATGGGAAAATCTGAACTACCTTGGGCACCTTAGGCAAGCTTTTGAAAAAATAAAAAAGTTTATCTTTCAGTACTTCTCATATGCATCCTTCCTCTAGTCATCTCTTTTATGCCCTAATCAAGTGCCTGGGATTCAAGTACACAGTTGGGAGAGCTAGCCTTGGAAAGGAAGACAGATATATGGATTTGTAATATTAGAGCCAAGTAAGAAAAGAGTAGGAAACCATTAAAAACTAGATTTTTAACTTCCTCATCTACAAAACAAGAAGGTAGATTAGATTGGCTTTTCTTTAAAATTCTTTTTGTTCTAAATTTCTAATGTTGTCATTTTGGCATAAAGATAAATTTATGATGAAGAAAAGTTGAAGGAATTTATATCTTGTGGCCTTGACCTTAAGATGATAGGAATGAAGATCATTGGTTGAATGTAGAGGGGTTTGAGCTCTTAATTTTGAAGCAGTCACCATGGGAAATAGGAGAGGAATTCAATAAATTATGAATAAAACCAATTTTTTAAGCAGATGAGATTAGCATAAATTTTAGTGGATCCAGCTGGCAGGGTTTTGTGACTTTTCAGCATTGTTCAGCAACCTGGAAGCAGGAATGAGTGATTGAGAAAGGGAAGGGCCTATCACAGGGTTATGGATTTTCAAGCTAGAATATTAGAAGTTTAAGAGGGCTAGGTAGTCTAGTGTGATAGTAATAGTGTCTTTGAAATAGTTGACCACTTTGCTAGGAAATTAAGTAAAACCCTAATGAGAATTATAGACTGGTAGAATAGAGAAGGAGGGGCCCAGGACCCAGAGGTCTCAATGAAACCGAAGAGTATGTTTAGTAAGAATGTGGGAATAGAGAAAGAAAGGGGTTGGAGGTTGTGATGAGAAAATAAAATTTCAGGGTGCAAGATTTTGGAGAGGGAGCTATTTAAAGTAATGATAGGTTCAAAGGTATGATTGAATTGGTATGTAGTTGAAGTACATAGAAATTGAGGTTCAAATTGCTGAGGGACTATGATACCAAGTTGCATATAATAAGAGTCAGCCTAGATAGTAGCATCCAGATGAATGATGGTGCAGGATGGTATAGAGAGGAAGCCTATGAATTAGGTACAGAGGGAAATGAGATGGGTGAGAATTCTGAAGTTGCATATAATGATGAAATATATGGGAAGAGAAAGCTATAGTCAAATGGCAGTGATTTAAAATAGAAGCTTTTGAATAGTAATAGTAAAATCTGGCCTCAGATACTTTCTAGCATTGTGACTCTGCTCAAGTCCCTTAACTCTGTTTGTTTTAGTTCCTCATCTGTCAAGTGAGCTAGAGAAGGAAATGACAAACCATTCTAGTATCTTTGCCAAGAAAACCCCAAATGGGACCAGGAAGAGTCAGACATGATTAAAATGACTGAACAAGAATAAAGTAAAATAATGATCTGGAAGCCTCACTGCAGAGCAAGACATATTCCCTCCTCCTGGATTTTTGGATCTGCTAGGAAAGTAGTGGTGCCCCAGGAAAAACCAGAATTTAGTAGCACTATTGGGGAAGGAAACCTTCATGGAGAATTTAGAAAAAAAGGAGAGCTTGTTCATTGTCAAATGGAGTAGATTATAGTTGAGGGACCAGCAGGGTTGGAATGACCTGGGGAGAAATAGAGGAATAAGGCTGAGCTAGGGACTTCAAGATTTCCTCATCACTGAATACTTCAAGCAGAAGCTAGACTGAAACCCATGATGCTGAAGGGGGAGTGTTAAATAAATTGATTTAAATAAACAAGAAGTGTGTGTATAACTAACGGATGTTAGGTTTCCAAATAGAACCATATTTTTGACAGGGTGTTCCTCTAAAAAAATTGCCATCCAAGTGGCAGACGTGGCCCAGTGCTGTTCCCGAAGCACTTAGTATAGTATCTTACACAGAGTAACATAGTAAATGCTCAATAAATATTTGTTGAATGAATGACAGAAATAACTACTTCCATCCTTTTCTGGAGACTATTAAAGAGGTATGAAAGGAGGGCAAGGACTTCAGAAGAGGAAAAGTTATAAAGTGATGATAATGGAACAGTGGTTTGGAGGCAGAAATGGGGAATATAGGAATATACTGAGTATAATGATCTTTACTGAACGACAGAGCTCACAACAGCTCACTGGCTCTCTTTTTGAATTGGTTCCATTTGTAGAGCCTATTCATTTAATTTGAATTCAACAAAGACTGAATGAGGTCTACTCTTAGGAAAAGTATGTGGCAGGTAGGTGGTACAGTGAATAAAGCACTGGACTTGGAATTTGGAAGACACATTTTCACGAATTCAAATCTGGTCAAATCTGGTCTAGACTTACTAGCTGTGTGAACCTAGGCAAGTCACTTAACTCTCAGTTCCTTATTTAATAAAATAAGCTGGGGAAATAAATGGCAAGTCATTCCAGTAACTTTGCAAAGAAAATCCCAAAATGGAGTCATGAAGAGTTGTACGTGACTGAAGCGACTCAAGAAGTCTAGGAAAAAATACCTTATTTATAGGAAGAAATGTGTATAAGAAAACACAAAATATATACTAAGTGATTTTGGTGGGAGAAGAGCACATACTTTAAAAAGGAGAAGGTATTAATAGAAGTGGATTCCAGAGGCATAATGGAAGTGTCCAGTAGAGTAGGAAAGGGATATCATAGGGATACTATTTTGTATCATTAATAATTTTCATTTTGACATATCTAGGTTTTATCTGTCAACTGGATTGTAAGCTCTTTCTGGGCAGGAGCCATAGAGTCTGCTTTGTATTTCCCTATAGCACCTAGCTGAATGTTTTAAATACTGTGGTTAAAGTTGATAGATGAAGCTGGCTCTGTTGCCTAGAATAAGCCTAGCCAGAGCCATGATTGCTCTTCTGCAGATTTTGAATTTCAGACAGCAAAATACCCAAGAGAGGCAGCAGCATGATATTTATTTATATTAAATTCAATCTCTTCAGGTGCATAAAAGTCACATAGGGCTGGTTATTTAGGCAAAAAGTATCATGTGTAAATTGATTCCACTTTTTTTCTCTCTACCCCTTGGAGAAATCATAAGCTCCTGTGAAGGTCTTAAAAGTAATAACTCATGTTTATTTTATTTTTCATTATTTTGTTGATAGAGGGAACTTCTGATGAAGAAACTCCCTTTAGCAATGCAAATAGGCACCTGCTCTGAAACTTTTACATCTTAGAGAGTTGCTTGGTCTACTACAAGATTAAGTGACTTGTCTAGGGTCTTATAGCCAGTATGTTGGAGATAGGATTTGATTTTCTGGTTTGTTCTCTATATTATCATATGGCCCTTCAGGACATGTTCACCTTGTAATTAAGGAATTTTTTTTTTAAACAATAATCTTGTGAACTACTTTTTTTTCTGAAAAGTACCTTTCCCACTCATTAAAATGTAAGCTCCTTAATAGCAGGCACTGATTTTTCCTTTCATTGTATTCCCAGAACTTAGCATAGTGCCTGGCACATAGCAAATGCTTATCTCCTCATTGACCTAGATTGTAGTGTAGTTTGTTCATAATGAAACAGTATTTCCATGCACCAGAGAGTGGACCTCAGGTTTATATTACAGATGAGAAAACTGAGACTCAGCAAGCCTGAGAGTATGTGGCTAATTACTGCTTCAGTTAGAAGAGAGTTTACCACCTGCTTCCTTCATCTTCAGAGCTTTTGCTTAAAAAAATGAAATTGAAGGCAGGCATTGAAGATCCATCTCTGGGAGGATGTCTTTTCTGTACCTCCACACCTTAGCCCTTTTGATTTTAGAGACTAATCCCTCAGATCACTTTCTATTTTTTCCTCCCTCCCTCCCTTCCTTCCTTCCTTCCTTCCTTCC
>JAJPUD010008106.1:0-24338 GCA_023553655.1 Myrmecobius fasciatus | reverse complement strand
GGGGAGGGAAAGGAAAAGCTTGGGAAAAAAAAGTTTTTTTTGCAAAGGTCAATGTTGAAAGGTCACTCATATGTTTTGCAAATAAAAAGCTTTATAAAAAAAAAAGAAAACTAGTTGTTCATATTCTTTGGCCACTATTCTTGAACTCTTCTTGAAGCAGAAAAATTGTTAAGCACAAAAGCAACTCACATTTATTAAGTTTGCCAATGAAGGCAGCTTTTAGTTGGAATCTTAATGTGGAAGATTTTTATTTTTAGCTCCTATAATTTTGATTATAACCTTTTTACCCCCCATAAATATTGGGAACTAACACAGTGATAAGAAAAGAAAAACTGGAAAAAACCTGGTTGTGCAATAGCAATATTGATGATGTAGCACAGTATCTGAAACAGAATACAAACTTATCAAATGCTGATTGATACTATTTTAGGTGAACTTCTTCCACTAAAAGATGCATCCTCTGATGCTTCATCTGGTTTCTCCAAGCCTATGCTAGCGGAATAAGTTCTACCAACCTAGAAAGGTATTGTTCTAGTGATAGTAGGTGAATAAGCATTTTATTAAGCACTGACTGTATGCCAGCCATTGTACTAAGCTCTAGATCAAAGAAAGGCATAAGCAGGGTCCCTGCTTCCAAGGAGCTCCCAATTTAGTGGTAGAGACAACATATGAACACCTATGTATGAGCAAGATTTACACAGGTTTAATTGGAGGTAACAGAGAGAAGGCATTAGAGAAAATCAGGAAAGGCTTCTTATAGAAGGTATGATTTTAGTTGGCATTTGAATGAAGCCAGGAGGTGGAGATGAGGAGGAAAAGTCTTCCAGACACATGAGAATGAACTAGGTTTCTATTATCTGTGCATCAGCTTAGCTAAATTCAGATAGTGGCTCAGCTCTAGGAGTTGATCCATTCCCTGAAATGTTTTTAACTGAAAGGTGACAGCAAAAGTCATTCAGTCTAATCCCTTCTTTTTTATGAAAAAACAAAAACAAAAACAAAAACCCAGAAATAAACATTGACTCCAAGAGCAAGATATTAAAAAAATAACAGCTGAGATTTGAATGCAGACCCTCTAAATCCAAATCGGGCCCTCTTTCCTGGGTACCATAACTTCTCCCTCAAATGACTTACCAGAGGACATGCTGATATTAAGCAGCATGGCTGGCATTTGAACTTTGGTCCTGAGATTCCTGGTCTTTCCACTATTTCTTTTTTTTTTTTGCTGAGGTAATTGAGGTTAAGTGACTTACCCAGGGTCACATGGCTAGGGAATGTTAAGTGTCTGAGGCCAGATTTGAACTCAGGTCCTCCTGACTTCAAGGCTGGTGCTCTATCCATTGCTCCACCTAGCTGCCTCCCTTATAGCAATTTCTGAAATGATCTAAGACACAGAGCGATTTCATTCTGATGAAAGCATGGCTCTTTGAAAGTATTATGGTGTGGAAACTGCTTAACATATATGTTTGATTAAATTTCACTATAATAACCATGAGGCATATCATTAAGTATGTCAGATTAACTGGACTGTAAGATTTATTTTGGTTATAATATAAACACTATGTATGCTTAACTATCATTTTTCTTTAGCTCATGTAAAATAATTGTCGGTTTATAAATTTTTTAAAAAATTGAAAAAAGTTATCCTTTTTTTCAATTCCATTCCTGGGCTCTTCCCTAAAGGTAGGAGAGAACTGTGAGATAGAAATGACTATTTTTTCTAGAGACATTTGGACCTTTTCTCCTTTCACTGCAAACAAGTTACAAAAGATTTTGGGACTAAGTGCCTTGATATGTCCTATGACTATTTAGCTCTTGCTCTTCTCCCCTTGAGAGGGAGAAGCTGAATCTGTTCCCCTGAATTTCAGGGAGTTCAGTTCCTTCTTCTCCAGCAAAGTTACCATGAGAGTGGCTTGGTCACTCCAGATAGCTGAGGCACTTTGCTAACTAGTCATGGTCAAGGGTTTCCTTTTCCAGTTTGCCACTGTCTTTGTTCTTTGTCCCACATACTCCTGTCACTTCTTTGTTTAAAAAAAAACCCAGCAACAACAAAAAACCAAGGTTTCAGTGTCTTAGCCTTGTATATACAAAATTTTAGCTTCTGCTGGTGGCTTACCTTACAAGCCCTATCTCATACCACTTCCTGTTGCTTGTGTAACACACCCTGTATATTCCTATGTCCATCCCCTTTCTTATACTTGTAATTTCAGAACCAAGTTATCAATAAGTTAAAACAAACAAACAAGCAAACAGCCCGAGCAGGGGCAGTTTAAGTGGTACAGTAAATAGAGCACAAGCCCTGGAGTCAGGCAGGAGGACCTGAGTTCAACTAGCTTCCGACACCAATCATTTCCTTCACAGTCACATTCAAGTACCCAACTTACTGAAACCTGACCTGAATTTCCCCATGACTTGCTTCCAAACATCCTTCTCTATCATCTCCTCTTCTGATCTCCACAACCTGCTTCCACCTTTCTTTGCAGCCCTCCTTCATATTTTCTCCTTCCCATAATCTGCAGTATAGTCAAATTATATTAATAGCTGCTCTCTAGAGTTCATCTTCTGCTTCTGTGTATTATATAATCTCTTCTGTATTCCTCCAATGCCTTCCCTCCTCTTTTCTAAACATCATAACCTTCCTGTTAATATTATTATTTAAAAAAAAGTCCAACTCCAGTGTCACCTCCTTTGTAAACTTTCCCTGATCTACCCACTACATTCAATTCTATTCATTCTGTCTTCTTCCTAGGACCATAGATATGGAGGTAGAAGGAATTATGTTGTTTTAGTACTGGTTGACCCCATTTGGGGTTTTTTTGGCAGAGATTCTGGAGGGGTTTCCCATTTCCTTCTCCAGCTCATTTTACAGATGAGGAAATTAAGGCAAACCAGTTAAACTTATCCAGAGTCGCATGGCTTGTTAGTGTCTGAGGTCAGATTTGAACTCAGGAAGATGAGTTTTCCTGAATCCAGGCCCAGCACTCTGCACTACTGTGCTAATTAGCTGCCTCTTCATTTTATAGGTTGCAAAAGTTATAAGCTTCTGAGCTGTGTGTTCAACTCCTTTACATACAAATCCAGTATTCTTCCCATTATACCCATTATGTAAGCTCCTCAAATTATCTTGAATTTTCTTCTCTGTGTAGCCACACTTTTTGTATTAAATTTTAAACTCCTTGTGGTCAGAGATTGTTTCATTTTGTCTTTGTGTTTCTAGCATCCAGTACAATGAATATAAGTATTAGTTGTTTAATAAACAATTTTTGAATTTAGTTGAATCCACATTCTATGTTTATTTTTGCTTCTACGGATTTTAAAAAAAAAAACTTTTGCTTCTGCTGTCCACAGTTCTGGAATATTCTCCCTGCTCCTATTGGCTTACCTACTTCTTTCTCACTTCCAATCTCCTCCATTAAGTCTGTCCAAACACCATCCCACTCTGATATCTTTTTTTCTCTTAAATGTCATTGAGTTGATTATTTAATGTAGTTCTTTTTCACTAACATTGGATCAAAGGAGATAATATTTGTAAAATACTTAGCACAGTGCCTGGCACATTGTAGGCATTTAAATGTCTGTTCCTTTGTCTCCTATTCCTTCTGATATTTACTACATGTGTAACTGTGAACAAACCATTTTTCTGAACCTCAGTTTTCTCAAAATGAGGATGATAATATCTATATTACCTATTTCACTGAATTGCTCTGAGGAAAGTCCTTTATAAATCTTAAAGTATCTTATAAATATGAGTTATTATTATCATCCTTTCTGTAGTCTTAGTTTAATTAATACTTTATGGTGATGACAATCATTGCTATTTGACTGTTTTGTTTTAAAGTTGATCCTGTCCTCTCCTTCCTTCTTCTCTCCTTCTTTCCCCTTTTCTGCCTTCCTCTCCTTTCATCTCTCCCCTCCTCTATCCTCCTCTTATCTCCCCTTCCTTCTACTTTTCTCCTCTTCCCTTCCTCCCCTCCCCTCTCTTCTTTCTCCTTTCCTGTCTTACCATGGCATTATGTCATACTTTGGTTATAGAACTTAGCTCCGGGATCTTGTGTGGTCTCCTACTTTTTAATATCAATAAGAAGTCTATATCATCATACTGTAGTCAGTTTAAGTGGGCCACGTGAATCATGATTGATTAAGACCTTAAGATGATTAATTATATCAGAGTACACTTAAAGGGAATATATTCCTCCATTTGGAGAAGGAAGGAAATGATTTGGCATCTTTGGTAGTCTAAAAGTCTCTGCTTTCATGGATTGTGGAGATTCTCTCCATCTGTGCATATTGCAGCCTCTCTGGGCCTTCTCATCCAGTAAGGATTTTGTGCATATTCTCCCATAGATCCTTCAAAGACGATCCATCCAACTTCCTTGGTGTTTTCCTCTAGTTCTTTTTTTTCTTTTTAACATTTCCAAAGTATGAATGGAGCATTTGGATTATCAATTGATTAGGTTTATCCCACATACTTTTCTGATCTTAATGATATTCTTTTTGCCAATTCTTGAGCAAAAATCATGACAGCAACAGATTGACTCCAGAGTTTGTCTAAGGACCAAACTCAAAAGGAAGAGATCCTTTATTGTTATGTTGGCCCCTAGATGATGAATTTCTTGGCTATTGACTTATTAAGGGAATCAAATAAGGTTACATGTGAACAATGTTCTCATCCTTATATTTCTAAACAATGTTTCTCTATTTTTTTCAGGATGAAAAAAATCAAGTTTTAACCACCAATATTTGGCTACAAATGGTAAGTTGAGAAATATGCTCTTGTTCTCCCCCCCTCTCCATAGAAGTAATCTTTCTTTAAGTTCTCTCATAGTGCTTTGTTATATTTCCCTTCTTCATTTAACATATAATTTAGGTATCTATTCCATTCAAGGAATAAAGTCCTTGAGTTTTTTTTTATTGAGATCTTGTATCTTTTTCATTCTTATATTCCCTAGGGCCTAGTGTTTAGGGACTATGTAGATGTTTAATGAATGTTTGAATAAATAAATAAATATATTTATATATGAATCTCATCTATTTCACTTCCTACCCTTTCCCATGTTATTATTTATATTTTGGGCCCGTGTTTAATTTTTTAGGGACTAAATGAATATGCATTCCCCAAATATCCACTAAAATATAACTATACTTTTTTGAATACAAAATATCTCATTCTAGAGAAATCTACAAATTTTAAAAATAGAATAGTTTTTGTTTTAATGGCAGACATGCCCCTTGAAAATGTCAGTCACTTGAAATATGAAGTAACAGCAATTTGACTTTATTCTTGCCCTACTATGTTTTGAACCTATAACATTTTCTTCCAGGGATTAATGTGTTTTTGCCACATCTTCTCCATGTTCCTACATTTCTATTGTTTATCAAAATAGAATTTGTTGAAGCTGCTCCATAGCATAAACTAGATAGCTCCAGAAACTTTATGAGCTGATTTTCAAGATAGCATTTGCAATTCATTTTCATCCTGGTAGTCTCAACAACTGCATAAATACATTTTGAAGAGGATAGACTTTTAAAGAGCAATTTAAGGCACTTAATCTTAAATTCCTCCAAATCAAACAATTTAGCATATTGGTTACGCAATCATATTGAAGACTAAAGTTAAACTCTATGTATTCAGCTAAAAATATTTTAAAGGCTAACTTTTGTTAATTGCAAAATAAATGATTTCCAGCAGCTTTGCATTTCAGGTACTGCATCAGTAGCATTTTTAAAAAATTGCTATAGCACCTCAACGATGCAAAGATTTGATTTAGTTGGTATCTGTGGGGCAAATTACAGCCTCAATTACAAATCTTTCAAGGAATCCTCTGGAGTTGTAACTGAAAAATTCATCATATGGTAGTCATCTTGGGAATGAGTGTTTTCAAATTTGACTAAGCTGGTTCTTAGAAGAGAGCTAATATAGTTCATGTTAGGTTATACACTGAGCTTTGAGGACCTGCCATGTCTTATTTTTCTCAGGCAATGCTTTTGAGAGTCCAAAGTCATTTCCATGCTACTCTGAGGCAACAGAAGCAGAGTCGGTTGAAGATTTTTCTATGTAGAGAAAAATGAGACAGGCAGGGAAAGTGACAGAATCCATCTTTTTCTCTGCTGCTCTGTCTTCTTAATCCTCATTATGCTAATTGGTTAGAGAGCTGAACTATTTAAAGGAAAGCCTTGAGTTCCTGAGATATAAAGCGAATAAGGTTATTATAGTCTGTATTGTTTTTTAGTAACCCTGATATAAACACTTCCACTTTACAGTCAGTTCATCAGCAAATATTTATTAAATCTTGCTATATTCTAGATGTTGTTCTAAGTACCAGGAATACAGAATTATAAGTTTCTCTGTTCAAAGGATCTTGTGTTCTAATTGGAGGGGAAGATAGTAGGGAATAGGACAAGAGTTGAATAGTTAGTATTAATTAAATTTATTTCTTGTTGTTTAAGTCAGTTCAGTTCAAGTTCAGTTCAAGTCAAGTCAAACTAGCATGTATTTACTAAGTGCCTACTATGTGCCAGGCACTGTGGTAAGCACTAGGGATATAAGAAAGGTAAAATTAGTCCCTGCCCTCAAGGAGTATACTTTATTACCAGCAACCCTTATGGTTCTATAAAAGCATATTTTTGACTTATAAATAATCCCTTTGGTTAAACTTTGCTCAAGGAATCCCAAGGTTGTAGGCTGAACATTTGCTATTTTTGAAATATATGTTTCATACTATATATATACATATATATAAAACATTATTATATACTATATATTTTATTTTTATATTATATATTTGTAATTTATCATATATTTTATATTAATATATGTGTATTTATGTGTGGGTATATATATATATGTGTATATATATATATATACACACACACACACACACATACATATATATATATATGTAACAGATTTGTTATCTTATTAGTAGAGGGAGCTACCACTTAGAAATAAACTTTTTTTTAAACAATATTGATTGACATTTGCTCTATTATTTATAGTCTTAGAGAGTTTCCCAGGGTACCAAGAGGTTGGGTCATTTGCATAAGTTCACATAACCAGTACATCAAAGGTAACACTTTTGAACCCAGATCTTTTTGATTCTGAGGCCCTCTCTTTGTCTTCTATGCCAGCTGCTTCATACTTGTAAGAGTAAATGTTCCTTTCTTAAATGTTCATTTTATCCATTAGTTCCATGTTTTTTGTTTTTGTTTTTTGAGCACCTGCTATATGTAAGGGATATTGCTAATTGTTAAAGAAAATACAAAGCATCATCTAAATATTCTTGGAACCTACTGGGGAGTTAAGATAGACATGCAAAGTTAAATAATAATCCAAAATGACAATATAAGAGGAGTTTTAAAGTTCTAACAGTGGGTACCTTGAGTTCCTATGAGAAAGCAACCTGTTTTTGGGCTTAGAACACACCAGATCTTGCCTTAGTTACCTGAATAAAATGAGGGGGTTGAAATAACTGATCCTCCTATCCCTAAGTGGTTAACACTAAAAAAAATGTGTTATTTAGGAATACAAAATTATGGACATCAGCAAAATCATGTGTCCTTCAAGTATTGGAGTTTATAAAGCTCATTGTAGTCAGTAACAACTGTTCCAAGTCATTTATTGCCCAGGGAATAGTTGCCTCTTCTAACCCATAATGTATTTCAATAAATCAAGTACCTTTGGTTACATCAATGTGGATTATTTTATCTACAGATGCAAATCCCAACCAACCCTTCCAATTCCTTGGAAACTCAATTTAGTTTGATTTTGCCTTGATGAGTTGCTGTATAATGTCTTAAAAATTCTACCAGATGAAGAAGTTTTCTCTAAACTTAGCTAAAATAAAAGATAGGTAGTCTGTTTCATGTTTCCAGTCTGGTAACACCTGCCAGAGCTCAAATTCTTCTCACATAGCCTATGAGATACCATTCTTGTCACAATCAGAGTGGGTCTTTTCTATTCACATACTTTGTCATAGAAAATGTAAATATAACTATCGTTCCACAGCACCCTAAAAACTCTGGGCTTACCTGGACTGAGTCTAATTGTGGTGGATCACTTTGAGAGTAATATTTTTTCTTTGATTTGTACCCTTCCCACTTCCCCCAGCCCTAGTACTGTTGGAAAATCCCTACATATTGTGATGGTATTGGATCACATATCTGTGTTTTCTCAAACATGGGAGAAAAGGGTTCCTAACTCTTACATAGGTACTTGATGGATTTGGAGTATGGAACAGTCTTTATTTTATCCCAAAGAAAATACATCACCCAAAGGAATTGCAGGAGCCCATAAGTAGATAAAGAAACAGTTGGGAACAGATTCCAACCAGAAGATCAATATACTTTGGTGATCTATTAAACCCCAGTTTCTTAAATTGGGATTTTAGACCCCATGAGGGCTTGTAACTGAATGTGGGGGTTGTGAAATTATGATTTATTATCAATAGATGTTTGATTTGCATATTTATTTTACTTACCTATATGCCTGGGGTCACATAAAAATTTCTTGGTTAAAAAGGGGTCATGAATGAAAAAAGTTTAAGAAGCCATGTACCAAATAATACTCTCAAATACTCTCTTTTGCCTCAGACAATTGCAGGAAGGATTGGAAATATCCACAAATGTCTACCCTAAGCAATGGCCATGTTCTTCCTCCTTCTCCCAGGAGCATGCTGATAAGAAAATAATAATAGTGGTTTTTTTAATAGCTAGCATTTAAGCTTTAGGTTTAAAGCTAGCATAATAGTTTTAAGAATTGCAAAACACTTTCCAAATAAATCATTTTGTCTTCATAACAACTCTAGGAAGTAATTGCTATTATGATTTACATTTTATAGAAGAAGAAACTAAGGTAAACTGAGGTTAAGTAACTTATCCAGGGTCACATAGCTAGCAAGGGTCTGTGACTGGAATTGATTTCAGGTCTTTCTGACTCTAAGAATAGTATTTTATCCATTGTGCCAGCCAGCTGTCTTTTTCCTTGAGGAGATCAGTGTTTGGATTTGTGAATTTTCAAATTTGGGATTACTCATGGGCATAGCCCCTCAGACTTAAGAAAGTCTCCCTCTCAGGCTGAATTTATTCAGGAATTCTATCAATGACCCCAGTTACATTGAAAGGGAACATAATAACTAGCTTTTATGTAACATTTTAAGCTTTTCCAACTGCTTTATGAGTAAGGCCTCATTTGATCCTGACAATACCCCTAAGAAATAATGCTATTATTATACCTATTTTACAGATGGGGAAACTGAAGCAGACAGAAGTTAATGAGTTTTTGAGTCATACTACTAGTTTGTCTGAGGCTGGATTTGAACTAAGGTTTTCCTCACTTCAGATCCAATATTCTGTCAATTTTACTAACCAGCAGTCAGTCTGTCTTCATGAACTTGGACTTGTATGTAGAAAAGTCTTAGACTTTATGTAGAAAAGAATCAGAAAGACCAAAGGCACTCGGAACTTTCATGCCCAGATATAGGCAGTGGGCAAGGATATACAACTAAAAGTTGCAAACTAACTGCTCATGTGGGTGGGCAAAGACCTTTCTCCATCCCTTCCTGCCTCCTGTCTCCCAACTTCTGTGGCATTTCAGACTGGTCATCCAAAGGAGACAAAGTTAATCTCAGAAGTTAACCACAGGGGAGGGGGAAACTCTCTTGTAAGAATCTCTTCCCCCTAACTTGCAATCACCAATCAATCCTGGAAAAAAATCAGAGGTATTCCCTTTAGTCTCCTTCTGAGCTCCATGATATCCCCTTCAGATGCCTTCAGTCAAAGGTCTGTGGCTATAATCTCAAATTGATTAGAAAATTCATCCATGTGATCTGATTCTCTCTGAGTCCCCTCTCCCGTACTATCAAATATCTGTAGATATGTTCCAGAGTAAAATACTTTAGGGACCAGAGGGAAACCTTAAAAAGTTGTTTCATAAGAAAGCTACCTTTCCCTTCTTTGGTTCTCCATTACCCTAATTGAAAGTGGCTCTAGTAATGGACAGATTCATTGTTAAGAGGAAGATGGAGCAGAGGATGGTTGGTCCAGTTCTGAGAAGGAGGGAGGAAGGCGATTCAGAGTGGAGAATTACTCACATCCTCTGGCACTTCTCTTTAAGCATGTTTCAGATTCCTGACATCCTGTCCCTCTCCCATACTACAAATGTACTGAATATTGACTGCTCGCTTTTAAAACTGTGGAGCCCATTCACTATAAACCACAAATCTCTTACAGAGCCATAGTGGGAGAGACAGGAGAATAAAACTGAACACGTTAAACTTTTTTCTTTTTGAATTTTGTTTTTTTTTCTTCTTTTTATATATAGATCCCTATCTTGGTTTTGATGGACTTGTTAAATATATTAAAATGTATCTGTATAATGTAGTTCACATAAGGCTGTTTGCCATGTCAAGTTCTTAAAAAGTCAGCAGTAAGTACATGCAGTTTGGAGATGAGTTTTACAATTCTATTAAAATGTAATATTAAAGTAAATTAGGTTTAAGCTCTGGGTGGTTAGTTGCTATTGTTCATTTTTTAGGGTTTTCTTAGTAAAGATACTGGAGTAGTTTGCCATTTCCTCCTTTATCTCATTTTACAGAAGAGGAAACTGAAGTGAACAAGGTTAAGTGACACAGCTAGTAAGGGCATGAGGTCAAATTTAAACTCAAGTTCTATTGACCCCAGATCCAGCACTATTAGCTGCCAATAGTGACAGTCATAATATCAGAAAAGAGACTAAAAAAGAATTAATGAAAGCTTTCAGAGATGATGATTTACTTTAAAAAAAAACCCTTTTCTCTTATTTTGAAATCTTTTCCATTCTTTTGATTAAGATCTCTTCCTTTTTTATATTTAATCCCTTTCTATTTTAGAAGTCCCCAATTCTAGCTATATAATATATATATATATATATATCTAATAATATGTGCATTGTAATAAAATCTAAATGCTAAAGTATTTTCCTTCAGAAATTTAGAATTATAACTAGGGCAAGATATCTGGGCCTTTGCCCTAGAACACTGAGAATTTTAGGTAACAAGTAGAAACAATTGAGATTAGTACCTAGCTAGCAATAACAATAATAACAATAACTAATAATAATGATAACTGTTTATGTAATACTTTAAGGTTTTGTTGTCATTGTTCAGTTATTTTCAATCATATCCAACTCTTTGTGACCCCATTTGGAGTTTTCTTGGTAAAGATGCTAGAATGGTTCACCATTTCCTTCTCTATAATATCTATTATTATTACTAATGATTCATAATTTATGTAGTATTTAAGGTTTACAAAGTGCTTAACAAAGAGTATTTATCTTTACTTTCACAATAATGCTGGAAGCTAGGCTCCCATTTTACAGATAAGGGCAATGGACAGATTGAGATGAATCTGAGTAAATGTAAAAAAAAAAATTGGGGCAAAGTCAAAACACAAAAAACACAAGCTTGTGTAGACTCCAAACAAGTCTTGGGTGTGAGAACCCAAAACAAGAGTTCTTTGGGTGAGTCTAGGATCAAGGGTGAACTCAAAATTCCTTGTAGCTGTCTGGGCATTTCTAGTGAGGTTAAGTGACTTGTTTAGGACCATATAACTAGTAAATATCTGAGACTGGAATTGGACTCATATCTTCCTGACTCCAGAACCACCAGTCTATGCCAATTAGTCAAAGGAGGAAACTTCCAATTGATCTATTTTGTGCACACGTACACACTTCTCACCAACTTTTTTGTATCACCGAATCTCTGTGAGGTAAGGAAAAATTATTCTCATAATACAGAAGAGGAAACTGAAGTATAGTGTTTAAGGGGTTTGTATAAGGTCGCTTAGGGATTTAGAACATGTTTCTTAGTTCCCGGTACTGAATACTTTTCTCCCCAAAAGAATTTTGAATGACTAAGAAAACCTGGGGATGATATATTGACCAACATATTCTATTTGAAGTCACTTCTGGAATTGAGTCTGTTTCTTATGAATACACCCAGTTGTAGTAAGACTATACAAGAAAATTTGTAAGCATTGTCAGTAAGCAGATTGATTTTAAGTAATTATCATAGCTTTTACTTATACAGTCCTCCAGGACTGGTAAATGTTTCCCTGTACATTATCTCATCTGATCCTGAAGACAGTCCTGTGAGGCAGCTAATTATTGCAAGTATTCTTGTCCCTATTTAATAGAGAAGGAAATTGAAACTCCCAGAGTCAGGGACTTGCTCAATATTAGACTAGTGAGCAGGTAGGAGAGTCTGGACTGAAACAGGGGTCTTCACACCCCAAAATATAGTGTTCTTTGTACCATTGCTAGCTGCTTTTAGGACATTTAATGTAACTTTTCTTATCCTGAGACATCATTGATTATAAACAGGACTGAAAACTCAATGCATCTTCAAATGATTGCTCTGGTTATTGCTGTGCTCTCTCTAAGGCAGTTAAGTTCCCCAAATGAATTAAAGTCAAGGTTGAATTACCTGATGTTTTTCCCTAGTGACATCAAAAGCATGTCTTACTTTGGATGTCTTGTCCTTTGGCATGTACTCTGGTGTTTCTCCTCTGGATAGGAGGAAACATTTTAATTGAATATCCAGTAAAATCTCTTAATGCTTTTAGTTCTTGCAGAAAAGCACTGTCAAGAATCCTCAGTTTCTAAACTGAAAATAACTAGGGAAGACAACTTCAGATTCTGTCTTTCCAGGTAGGAAAGGGGTTAGAAAGGACACTTGTAGATCTGATTTGTAAGTTGTTTTAAAGTCTATGAATTAAAGATGTCATGGAAGAGTGTTACATAAGTAAATGCTAAGAAGAAGGTACACATTTTATTAAGAAACTAAATTATTATTATTTTTGTATCAGTGGTAATAATTCTACATTAGTATGCTTTGTATTGTTAATTTATATTATAGATGAAAGAATATTATTATTAAGGTTTATTTTATCATACTAAGCATTATTCAAAGTCCAAGGTAGAACTATATAACATCGAATTTACTGAATCATTCAATCATCTATCCATCCAATTATTCTTCAAACACTTATGGAAGACTTACTTAGGTGGTTCACATTTGTTTATTACAGCAGGCTTTCTGGCATAGTAGTTCAATTGTTTTGTTGTACAGATTTTCCTTAGTTTTTCCCCACATAAGTATTTTATTGTTCAAGTAACATGGCTGCTCTGGCCCCATTCCCTTAAAGTCATCAGGAGTTGTTACATTTTTACCTGTAGTGGGTTTTTCTGATAGTCTAAGGAGTTTGGGGAGTTTCTCACTCTGCCAGTGGCTCAAGTCCCAAGAAGATGTGTTCTGTCTGATTTTAGGAGCTCATTTCCACTTAGTCACTTACCAACATATTGGCTTTTACAAAAAGAAATGTATTACAAAGCTATAGCAAGAGCTAAGATATAAATATTTCCTCCCCATACTTGAGCAGGCATGATGTGTTCATGAGAACTAATATCCAAATCTGAAATAATTTAGAAAGAAATGTATTAGGTCATTTGGGGAGGAGGGAGGGAAAAAAGAGAAAAAGGGAGAGGGGGGAAGGAGGGAGAGAGGGAGAGAAGAGGAGAGAGGGGGGGGGAAAGGAGAGGAAGTGCTAGAAAGAATAAAGGTAGCTCCATCCCTCCAGGTTCTGGAATGTTTACATTATATAGGATTTTTAGAAAGGTCATGAATCACATATGAATCACGTTTACTTCAGTTAAGCAATTTTATAGAAGAGTAACTTGAAAGTCAGACAGATTGAGGCAAATCTGAGTAAATGTAAAAAATAAAATTGGGGCAAAGTCAAAACAAAGAAAACCTAAAGCACCAGCTTGTGTAGATCCCAAACAAGTCCTGGGTGTGAGGACCCAAAACAAGAATGTCCAGGACCAGAGGCAAACCCCAAATTCCTTGTAGTTATCTCTGGCATTTCTAGAGAGTTACTGAGGTCAGACAACATTCTGGGTGCAGATCACGTAAGATTGGATTTAATGAGAACAATTATTTTTCTGAACAATATAGTAAATCATTTTTCCCTATACCACCTCAGAGCATTACCTCAGTCTCTGGGGAGCAGGATGGGGTGAATTAAACTTGTAGTTTAGCTCGGCTCCTACATATCATTAGTCTCACCAAGTTCATGTCCAAAGCTAGCAGTCCCAGCAGGCCCCCTTGACCCCCCCATTACATTAAAATAGAAGTGAGATCAGTTCAAGGAACTGGTAATCATGGAGTACTATTGCTCTAAAAGCTGGTGGCATTTATTAGGAGAGACCAAAACTTTCTTCCTACTTTCCTCCCCATCTCCATCAGTGGCTGAAAATCTCTGGATAATTAATTTAAATGGAACGGATAATCTTTCATGTATAATTGGATTGCATTTGCAAAGGTCTGACCTCATCTGGAGAGAGTTTTATAGTGGAAACTATACTAGGTTTGAAATCAAAAGACCTGAATTCAAATTATGCAAAGTCCTTTCATTTCTCTGAAGCTGTTCCAACCTCTAAAAGAAAGTATTTAAATAAACGCTAAAATCCCAGGGAGCTCTAAATACATAATGCTATTTATGGGGCCATTAAACCCCTTGGTAAACAATGTGATGATAGTGAGACCTTTTCTGGTGATTATTCTCTTTATAAATGACTGAAAAGGAAAAAAAAAACTACCAGAAATCTTCATGATTTTATAGAAGGAGACAGTATGGTATAACAGGAAGAACTGTGGCCCAAGGGTCAGGAGACTTAGGTTATCATCTCACCTTTCTCATTGGGACTTTAGGCAAATCATGGAAATGTATTGACCTTTAGTTTTTCTTTTTTAATCTATAAAATAAGCAACTTTTTCTGAATCAGAGATTCTTAATCTTTGACCCTCTTGGGAGTCTAGTGAATTCTATGGGCCACTTCTCTGAACAGAGAATTTGGATACATACAATAAAATGCATAAGATTGCAAAGGAACTAATTATATTAAATTACAGTTATCAAAATATTTAAAAAAAACAATTTCAAGGATCCAAAGTGAAGGATTCTTATATCTATATGAGAACTTATTTCTCTTCCAATGTTAACACTCTATTATACTCCGTGAAAGCAAAATAGAGGACAAGGCTAAATATGGATAAAATAATGTCATATAGGCAATATTTTTTGTAATTATTCAAACTTTTATTTCATTTTGCCCTTATAATGCTTTTCTTATATAACCAAGGGGGAAATTCTTATCCTTATTTAATAGAAAGGAAAACTGAAGTCCAGAGAAGTTAGATGATTTCCTGAAGCTTATCATAATTAGTGACTGAACTCAGATAGAATCGAGATCTTTTGATTTCTAGTTCTGCCTAACTAGATTCAGTCATTTAGGAGCTTTCTGAGCCCAGTGTTATTCGTATTTTAACTGTACTCATCCCACCACATTTGAAAATGTTGCATGATTGGAGGGAGAGGTGTATGGGGATGGAAGATTTGTTGAAATTGAGCCAGTCTTAAAACGTAACATTTTCTTGAAAATCTTAAGTTTCCTAGAACATCCAATTGCCCAAATCCTGTTGCTGTTCCCTATCTCATTAGCCAAAAGAGAAGCCAGGCATCCTGCCCACGACAAATGCACATATGCCATGCTTATATAACCATTAAATTCTGAGCTGGGCATGGAAAATTCATTGTTTTGAGCCATGCAAATGAGTAATTAATATTTCTGCAAGATTAATCTGATGGAGAGCATTTGGAAATTGCTCATTAATGAATCCCCATCCTGAATCATTCTCAACATAGGTTAGTCATTTTGTATAATGGAGTCTCCAATCTTTGGGTGAATTGAATGACAGTTATCAAAATATGTTTAAAAATGATTTCAAAGACCCAAGATTAAGAACCTTGGTATCTGGAAAAAAAAACACATTTCTCTTCCAATGTTATTAATTTCTGTGGAAGCAAAATAGAGAGTAGGTCTACATATGGATATAATAATGTCATATAGGCAGTATTGGATCTCTTTTTGCATTTCTCTTCAGGTGAGAGATAGTAGGGGGTAAGTGAGGGATTATGAAGGTAGATACAGAGAAGGGGTTGCTGATATTAAAGACCTTGAGCAGAAAGAGAAAGGACAGTGCTAGTTGTGGTTCCTTATTTGTTGAGGGCCCTGGAACACTGGAAATGGAGGACTGGTGAGGGTAACTCAGAGATCCCTTTCATCAAAAAATATAGATTTGTGGTTTGAATTTTATAGACTCAGATCCTATGAATCAAAAGTAATATAAAAAAGCAGAGTTTTGCCTTCAGTTTTTCTTTTAACTTCATGCTAGAGTCTCTCAGGGCCTATTTCTCAGTTTTCATTAAAATCCTGATTTCTTTTATAATCATGATTAGTATTGGTTTGAGATGGATTGTCTCCACTGGATCACAGGGCTTTCTCACTAGTTCTATGAAAGCAAAGTAAATGAGAAAAGGTATATTTATTTAGGCAAATCTAGAATTCTATTCCCACTTCATCTTGATTATCCTAGGGTCAAAATCTAACTGTCTGAATAACTGGACAGGCCTGAATTCTTTCTAATTATACAAATGGTAATTTATATGCCCTGTGTAGAATTAGGCTGGGGTTAAAATGGGGAATGACTATGATTGGGAATGTCTTTCCTCATACTTTGTGGAAATATATCAACAGTGACTATAAGGAATCACAATGAATAGAGCTGGAAATGTTTTCAGGGGTCTTCAAAATAACCCCTTTATTTTACATAGAAGGAAACTGAGACTTTGGGAAGTGATTTGCTCTAAGTCTTATAGGAATTAAGAGAGTGAAAATTTGAATGTGGGCCATTAGACATCAAATCCAATACCCTCTTAGCTCTACCACATCCAATTTCTATTATACTTATCCTAGGGGAAGAGGACTTTACCAGGAATCAGGAAACGTATTCTAGACTTGGTGCTAAACTTATTTATCTGGTGAATTAGGTTAGTCACCACCTCTCTAAGTCTCATTTATTTTGTTTGCAAAAAGGGGATCCTTGTCTGTCTACCCTGTCTATTGTACAGGATTGTGTTGAACATCAAATAGGACAGTGAAGGTTTAAGTGTTTTATAAACAATGATGTGTTATATAAATGAAAGCTAGCAGTACAGAAAATCTTGAATTGACATTTTGTGACTTGGATTTTAGACTGGATAACAGCAATGATCGTAACATCAAAATAATTTTAGTTATTTAATATTTATAAAGTACATTCCTCCTTTTCAGAAAACTTCCCTATATTTCAATTGGCATTTTATTCCTTTGTTTGCAATCTAATAATCTTTAAACAAAGGAATGGTTACATAAAAGTCTAAGAAGAAACGAGTTAGTTTCCCTTCAAACAGGAGGCATCTCAAGTTTAGATACAGGATTCTCCTTCCTACTTTCTCCTTGACCCTCACCCTGAGCACAAACACTTTATGTACAATTATTTGAAGATTAAATATGGAGTGGGCATAGCAATAGCTGCTGTTCAAGTATCCCCTAAGAGCAAAGAAACCACAAGAATGCATGTTAAGGTTGTTTTTGGGTTGGGGAACTTAAAAGGAGGGATTGACAGCTTAGTAAACCTTCCTCAGGCACTCACAATTTGATCTGTACTATTTTACTAAGAGACAGCCCTGGCATAATGGATAGAAAGCTGAACTCAGAGTCTAGAAAATCTGGGCTCAAGTTCTGCCTTTGACACATTAATCAATCAATCAAGAAAACATTTATTAAGCACCTACTATGTACTAGGCATAGTTACAAAGCAGCAGCTATGTAGTGCAGTGAGTGGACCTGGAGACAGGAGTCTAGTCTCAGACACTTCCCAGCTGTGTAACTCTTTTTGCCTCAGTTTCCTCATCTTTAAAATGAACTGGCAACCACTATAGTATATTTGTCAAGAAAATCCCGGATGAGATCATGAAAAATTGGACATGACTGAAATAGCTCAACAACCACAATGTGCCAGGCAAAAGCACTGGACACACAAAAAGAGGCAAAAGACAGTTCCTGATTTTTAGGAGCTCATGAACACATACTGGCTGTGTTACCCTGGGCAAGTTCCAGGATACCCCGAGGAACTTAAGACTGTAAGTTGCAGATCAGGTGGCAATATTCTTTGGTTAAGGAAGTCTCTCATCAGGAGTTCTCTATATAACATGAAAGAAATCCATTTGTATGGCACAAAAAATTAGCAAATAGTTACTTGAGGGTCTGCTTTCTTAATGTCTTATTGATAATTGCTAAATAAATAATATTTGTAATAGAATATAAGTAGTTCCCATTGATTTGGAATTTGGGTACCTCTCAAAAGGAATATGAACAAATAAGCAAAAATGTTACTAATTTCACTTCTGTGTATTAGTATTGGACAGATTACTATTTACAATGGAATGTATCTGAATATCCGGGTGTGAAGAATGTTCGCTTTCCGGATGGTCAGATTTGGAAACCAGATATTCTTCTGTATAACAGGTAAGCACACTGGGAGTAAAGGAAACTTATTTTTTGGTGCTTGTACATTAGCTTTGTGTTAGAAATTATTGAATGTCTGTGTTCTAGAACTGATTTAGAAGCCAAAGTATAAACCCCACAGAGATTTTCTGATGTTTTGGACCACTTCTTGCCTACTTGGTATGTGTCCTCAGGGAAATTTTTAATCCCATGTCATTTTTCTCATTCTCATAAAGGGACTATTTGCCTCAAAGGGGATGCTGTATTAGAACTAGCAAGATTTTCAGGTCTATGACTGGAAGGTGTAAAGTACTATTTCTAGTGCATTCTGAGCATTGTAATAAGCATCTTTGACATTTGAAAATACATTTTTTAAAATAGTGAGTAAATAATTGATCAGTGGAGATTCTTTTTAAAATTATTTATTATTAATTTATTTTTTGACATTAATTTACATTTTTTTGAGTTCTGAATTCTCCTCCTTCTTCCAACTCCTTTCCCATCCCTTGGAGAAAACAAGAAATGTGTTATCAATTATACATGTGACATTATGCAAAACATATTTACATATTATCCATGTTGCAAAAAACAAAAACAAGGAAAAAAAAAGAAAGTGAAAATCTACATTCAAATTCCATTATTTCTTGTTATGGAGATAATATTGTTTATCCTAAATCCTTCTGAATTGTCATGGATTATTTTATTGATCAAAATAGTTAAGTATTCATAGTTGATCATCATATAATATTTCTATTATTGTGCACAATGTTCTGGTTCTGCTCACTTCACTTTGCATTAGTATTTCATCATAATTATATCCCTCAATTTGCTCAACCATTCTCCTATTGGTGGGCCTCCCCTCAGTTTCTAATTCTTTGTATATACGGGCTTTTTTCCTTTATCTTTTTTGGGGTCAAAGAGTATGCAAATTTTATAACTCTTTGGGAAATTACTCTCCACAATGGTTGGATCAGTTCACAGCTAATGAAGATTATTTTTGAATCCGAATTAAGGCTAGAGTTGGTTCCAAGGTAATATATTACTCCTCCCACTCTGGAGCTAGCCTTCCCATTCTCATTATTTTGGCCATCTCTTTTCTTTGAACTAATGGGGGGAGGGCAGGCAGCACATAAAAGAAATCTGAAAAGGATAACGAGAGAAAAATTATGTTAGAATTAATCTGAAGTGAGTGAATTAATCCTGGAGAGGATTGAGATCGTTGATTGAAAGGCTAATACATAATAAGGCTGGAAATGCAGATTGGAATTAGGTGGTGAAATACTTTAAATATCAAAGAGAGAAGTTTGCATTTGATTCTAGAGGTAACAGAGAACCACTGGTTTTTACAGAGCAGGGCAGTGACATGGCCAGGCTGCCATAACAACCCTCTTATTGTCTGCTCTGTACCCACATGGACACCTCTCTAGTTCAAGCCCTCATTGCATCTTGCCAAGACTATTATTAATTTGGTCTTCCTGACTTGAGTCTATGCTTTTTTGAATCTATTTTCTACAAAATAACCTTCCTAAGTTACAAATCTGACTCTGTCAGTAGCCCAGAAATCAGTTCCCTATTGCCTCTGTGACTGAGGAATAAGACCTCTGTCTGCACATGTTCTTTCTTCCCTATGAGAATGCAAGATCCTAAAGGGTAGTGCATGTATATGCTTTAAAATTTATTTTATTCTAAATTTAAGAACTAGTGTAGAAACAATCCCTTTCATATAATATATATTTATTAAATTGAATTGGGGTCAATGCTGTCTCATGCTGGTAAAATGTCATTGTGTAGTTGAATTCACCTTATGCATTTATTTTGTGGACAGTTAGAGAAGTTATTGTTCATCCTTCTTGAAGAGAATTGATGACATCAGGAGGGTTTTTGGTGTTGAAAAAAAGTCAAAACCAAATTATGTTTTATTTGATTGATTTTTTCCTCCTAAAATAACACAATGGGAAGAAGGTATGAAACCCAAAACAGGAATGAGCACCATATCCAATTTTATCCTAGTCCTGGTTGTTTTTTTTTGTCTTTAAAGGATCCTGAGTTCTCTTTGTAAATGAAGAACCTGGAATTCCTGCCTACACTTGTTTTATACTTGGGCTATTCAAAAATCCAAGTATGAATCAGATGTCTAATCTCCTTTTCCTCCTGCAAGTAAAAACATCAAGGACATGATTATAATGGATAACATGGGGTGTTGTAGTGAGTGTGTTATTTATGACACAGCTTACCATTTGAAATGTTTCCTGCTGTAACTTTTGAGGGTCATAGATCTGCAGCTAAATTAATCAGAATTATGATCTTTAACTTCCTGCACTGGGCCTGACAGCAGGGCTGCTCTGATTCAAAGAATAAAAGTCAATAAGGGTCATGCCATCAGTACTTGAGGGGACCTCCTCAGATGAAGGTTTGACAAACCTGTCATTTAGCCAGACAGATCTTTCCTGTGATCAGGGGCTATTGTGGACACAGACTCAAGAGTTCTGTCAGATCCTTGCTGGGAGGCAGGGACCCCAGCCAGGCAATTAAAGCAACAATAAAGATGCCTTCACCAGCAATCAACCATGAGTATGGAAGGAGGGCTAATGTATAACTTAGGTTCAACGTTTCTACAAAGTCCTGTAAAATGCTTATTTTTTTATGGGAGAGGCTAAACCTAATATAGTGAAGATATATGGTTTCTAAATATTTAACACAAAAATATGGTTTTCATTTATTGTTGTTGGGCATATCTATGGAAAAAACCTATTCCTGATCAGACAGTTTGGTGAAACAGTGGATAAAGTGTTGAACCTGGAGTCAGGAAAACCCATTTTCCTGAGTTCAAATCCAGTCTCAGACTTTTACTACATGTGGGACATTAGGCAAGTCACTTACCCTTCTTTGCTTCAGTTCCTCATCTGTAAAATAAATTGAAGAAGGAAATGGAGAACTACTTCAGCATCTTTGCCAAGAAAACCCCAATGGCATCACGAAGAGTTGGATATAACTGAAAAATGGCTGAACAATGATGATATTTATCTGATACCTGATAGTTAATTTTGATAGTCATATTGAATTGCTACATTTTGATATGATTTTCAGTTTAATTAAATAACCATTTTAAAAGTGATTGTTATGGGTGATGCTAGATGACTATGTTGCTGTGGCTATGAAGGGATAACAAAAGACATAAATGTACTACTCCCTGTCCTCAAGGAGTTTATATTTATTTTGATTTTTTCAAGGATAGATTTTCATACTAGTGATTATTAGGATGTCTGAAAGCAGAGCATTCATCTTACTTTTGCTGATCTGGATAGATTATATAAACAAAACTTTAATTTGTTTGAAATAGATAAGAGAACTGTTCTCAGAGTCAAGAAGACCTGATTTCAATCATATATATGATTATATAATCATAATAGCAATGATTATATACTATCATTATTAGCTCTTATGATAATAGTGCTTTCCTTTGGGCTAGTCTCTTAACTGCTCAGTATTTTAGGCAACTCTTTAAGTTGCAGAGAAGATGATGATCTGCATTAGTAAAGGTAGTTTCTCATCCTTAATTCTTTGATCACCAGTCTGATAAAAAACAAATAGTGTGGTTTAACACTTCATTTCCTTGGAATCACTGAGGAAATGAAGGATTATACATAAATGAATTTTCCAGGTGGTTGAAGCTTGCCTCCCTATATTTAATTCTTATTTTAATCATTTTTGATGTATCTTTTAAATATGTTATATATCATCTTGACTTCTTAACCAGAATTTATTGAACATAATTTATCTTTTCTTAATGACTTAGGATCAATATTATTTTGTTATTATTCAATCACCTTCAGAGTTTATTGATGTGCGACTCCTGTATGGCTGTGTTTTCTGAGTTCTTTTATCTACTCTTTCAAGTTTTCTTATTTTTTCCATTACCATCAGGTTATAAGCTATCATTCTTTGCTGGTGTCGTTGTCCTACCTCTAGCACATATGCCCCTTTTTCCTATAGAGTAAATAATGCTGGCCTTCAAATCAGAGCATCTCAGTTCTGGTTTGGACGCTGATTTAACAGTTGTATTATTGTGAACTTGTCACTTAAATCTTCTGGCCTTCATTTGTAAAACAAAAATAATGCAGTGTTCTGGTAAGGACTGAAATGAAATATATGAAAATGCTTCAAACACTATAGTGTAAGTCATTTAAATGATCTTGGTTCATATCAACAAATTCAATAATTTCTTGTGAAGGAAGAGCAGATTAGATTATAAATACCCTGGAAGCAGAGATTATTTTATTCTTTTGTACTTGTGTCTCTAGCACTTAGCACATAGGCTACTGTTGTTAGTAGGTAATAAGCAGATTTTTGGTTGATTGATTGATTGTTTGATTAAATAGGTTATGAGTAAAACCCTGTGGGGATAGGAAGGATCCATATGATTTGTCTTAGACTTTGTGACATCTTTTATTGGTTGCTTAGATACGTTTTTGCTAACTGTATTCTAGATTGTTAAAGTTGTTAAACAAGTGACCTTTAGTTAGATGCAAGGTCCATTAAAATTCAGAAGTTAAAATTTAGAAATAATTTAGTCCAACTCCCTCCTTTTGCCAATGAAGAAATTTAGTTCAGAGACATCATGTCATTTGCTCAACATAATCACACAGATGGTATATAAGAGTCAGAACTTGACTCTGGCTTGTCTCCAAATCTAGCACTCTCCATCATTCCAGTGGAAGACTGTCATTGTTCTTTTTTTTCCTTTGGTGAGACAATTGGGGTTAAGTGACTTAACTAATGTCATAAAGCTAAGAAGTGTTAATTTTCTACTGACTTTGGGGTTGGGGATCTATCCCCTGCTCTAACTAATTGCCTCAACATTGATTGTTCTTAAATCTATTTTTCAAAATTAGGAATGTTTTCTAATATGGTAGAAACCCATCTTACAAAGTCAACTTATACTAACTTTCTATGGATCAGGAATGGGGGTGTTCTCATTAGTCAATTATCCTGTTTAAGAGTTATCATGTATGAATGATTAGTCTTTTAAATTAATTTTGGGGATATGTAGTGATTTCTTTGGTATAGGGAATACAAAGCTGAGAAAATTCCTTTTACCAATGTAGGCTGGCACCTGATCAGTAAATTTATTTTATTTGCCCAGAGTCAAAATATTTCAGAGGAAGATTTAAACCCAGGCCTTTTTTAATAATGAAGTCAGCTGTTTACTACATCATACCACCTCTCACTATAAGCACCTAACTACTCATTACTAGTGAATTATGTTTTATAGAAGGCTTGATTTACAGTAGAGCTTTTTAAATTTTTTCTACTTGTGATGCTTTTTCACCTGAGAAATTTTAATGCAATCTTGGATATACAAATACACATACACACACACATATATACAAATCAAACTTATGCTTATTTATTTTTACATAAAGAATTAATTACTGTTGCCAAATTTTTTCATGACACCTACATTTAGTGTATGACCCCACATGGGGTTGTGACCCACAGCTTAAGAAGCTTTGATAAATAAAGGCTTGTCTTTATCAGATTTTTCCATCATCTAGTGGAATTTTACTTGAAGGGCAGCCAGCCTCAAAGACAGGAAGAAATAGGTTTAAGCCATATCTCAGACCCATACTGGTTGTGAGTTACTTAGTCTTCCAATGTTGTAAGCTGGAGATGTTAAACATGAGTTCCTATAATACCCCTTATGCTGCTGGAGCCAAATTAAAATGTAAATGGGAAATATTTAGCAAAACAAATAAAAACATAATAGAACATAGATTAACATGTGGTATAGCTTAGCAGAGATCTTATGGAAGCATCCTGTTCTATTTGAATTTTAGGCACCCTTACAGTCTAACTGTAAGTTGCAGAAAAGGCACCATTCATTCTGTATTAGTAGAGGGAATTTTCTTTTTTTTTT